>JACJUY010002933.1:21778-32653 GCA_014220935.1 Platorchestia sp. MABIK | reverse complement strand
GAAAAACTGCGTGACTTTGAACGGGCAAGTAACACTTTAAAGAAACTGATTCATTCAGATTTTTGAGACGATCAGTGCTCACACATAACAGATACCGAGTTATGTTATAATGTTATGTTAATGTAATATAATGTTATGTTATAATAGAATAACTTGAAACGAATGTTCGTAAGGGGGTTATTAAACCATTATATGTAGTACAATTACTGATTTTGGTTCAGCAAAATCAGCTGCGTATTTTAATTCTTACATCAGTAAGGAGCCAGTTGATTATTAAGGTATTTCAAATGACACAATCCCTCATAAATTTTGTGCGACAATTGAAATTAGAATTTTGAAAAAACGGCAGATGATTGAAAAGGTTTCGAAAACTTAGAAGCTATAGTTTCAATTTTCATTCTCTGTGAAGGAGATTTCTAACAATGAAAAGACCGGGCGAAATTGACCAGTGAAATTTAATTCCGAGAAAGGAGTTGATATTTTTACCCTCTTTACTTGCAATAAATGAACACTTTTATTGAAACATATAGCACTGAAAAATACCTCAGCGAAAAGCCTTAATCGTTGTAGATAATTTGACTTGTCCCAAAACACAATGAGTAATGACGAATTTCCTGTAGAATTTCCATTGAAATTCATACCTGAGTTCATAATTCACGTCATAATACCGTTCAGTATCCTGCATTGATACTCCTTCAGTACCGGATATAAGTGTTATGGATTTCAGAAAGAAAATTCCGTTAATTTTCCTCCCCACTGCCAGCCACCGAAAAAATAAAAATCCTACTGGTTTAGGAGCACGAGGATGACAAATCTGCTCCAGTCCTATTCATTCATCTCCGAATGATTTTATCTGTTTAGATAGATTATTTAACACATGCAAATACTTTCAGAAGTTACCTTTAGATGATACGGAGTATACCTACGCTTTTGATATTCACGATATATCTTTTGAATACAATTTATTTGCAAGGGATGACGTAGGAATATCACAATTTTACACTGATGACTCAGAAGTCGATGTCCTTTGTAAGGAAGTGCAGTATTTCCTTGACCTCAGTCAACTTTTAAGTACAAGAAAGAATTTTAAGAGTTTGAAATTCCAATAAGTTAAAGAAATAACAGCCTAACTTCAAAATATTATTTCAACCTACATTCGGACATAAAAATTCTCCAAAACAATTTGTACGAGCTGGAAAAAAAACTACTCTTTTCTCGCTCTGTCATTGAGTATGAATTTATTATGTGGAAGAACAACTTTTTTGCTTTACAGCCTCAACTACGTTGTTCAAATACTGAGTACAAAAGAGTGAATTCTGTGTTGATATTTTGAATTTTTTACTTTATAACAAATGAACAGGAATCCATGTTTTCTGTATTACTTAAACTGCACATTACATGTGTATGCCCCATTACATGCTCCATGGTACGAATTCTACAGCTCTCAAGAGCACTACGTTCGCAAAGGGTAGACCAGCACTGAATGATACGTCTAGTTCTTTCCCATGGTGCATTTCCATCTAATTTATTATTTGAATAGTTCTGATCGTGTTTTCTCGATTGCGATGTAATAACTCATTGAGAAAAAAAATTTCTCGGAAACGTCACGTTCGTCGTAGTCACGGAAATCGAAATGAACAAACGAAATATTTGGTATCTAGCGTAGCGGATGTAAGGAAATATATGCTTTTTTCACTATCGTTATGGTGACCAAATTCAGGGCAAATAATTTCCACCTACCATCGTCAAAGAAGCAATGATATTCATGAAACTTGCTCGAGGGATAACATTGGACTCGTTCCCTATAATTTTGGTATAATTTCCTCACGACTTCGTCATAATTTTTTCCATTTCTGAAATGCAGCGCCGTAAAAATTAAATGTAGCTTTCCATTTGCATGAATAATTCAATAGAGATCTTTATTTGGCAGCTCATCTGATATGAACTTATCTCCGCACGCATCTTAGCTCTTCAGGCTTCAAGATCAAACGAAGCGCCAAGGCTCGTCTCTCAAAACCATAATACAATTTCTAATAATCCCAAAATAAACTGGAAAGGAAATGACCTGCTCTCTGAACATAAAGATCTTATGTAAAAAATTAATTGGCATTTGAATTAGTTTAGGAATGTTGAAAATAATGTGACTTCCCTTAGGTTTCGTTGTAAAAGCAGCTCAACTGAAGTGAAGAACACTTTGACCATATTTTGTTTCAGTGTTGGAAAATATTTGAAAGAAAACATTTTGAAAATACACTGGAAGTTTTATTGTGTGCCATGTAGTATTGCATTGAATACAATGGAAATAACGGTTTCCTCCGGCGGTAAGAGATATTGGTTTTAACGCTACCAAGGATAAAACAATTTTTTCAGCGACAAGAGGCGTTTGCGCCTACAGACGCAATAGGTACTACAGTTCCCTCTAGGAACACGAGGTTTTTACATTTACAGTTCGCTGCTAAAACTACAGCACTTTCCTCTGATGACGAGAGGTTTCTACACTGCACCCACATGTTGTATAGAAACAAACTACAACGCAACAAGAGAGGTTAGCACTACAACGCATGTAAATATTTCACTTTAAGGGATAATATGCTTTTGAATCTTATTCTTGGGGAGAAAAATTGTCTCGGGATCATGCTCTTATTGATTGCCTGTGGCAACTTTCAGACAGAACCCGCACTTCTTTACGCACTCGCTGTACCGGAGACCGAGGAACTCTTGAAGATTCAGTAACCTGAGCAGCGGTTCACCTGCTGTGGAGTAAAAACCGCGGGGAAGTCTTCTAAGGCACTACGGAATTGAATCAAAGATTGCGAACTAGAGCATAAAAGTGGAGCTTAGCTTTTTGTGAATCTCCCTCGAAGTCTTTCAGTAGAATAACCGTGTGGATATTTGAAGCTGCAAGGGCATACGATTACCCAAGGACAAACTGAAAATGTTACGGCACAAAAGATTGAACGTGTAATTTTTCCATTGAACTTACGTTCATTTCAATCAGACTAACAATCATACCAGCATTATTACTGATTTTTGGAATTCATATATATATTTGGTCTGCGTTTAGTGAATAACAACTTCAAGGTTTTTTTTGATTGGAACTTGGTTATATTATATCTTCCTATGGCCATGTGGTTTATGTGCACCAAATCCGGAGCAAAATTTAGAAATTTTGTTCCTCGATGATGTGGTTATAAAACATTGAAGTTTAAAAAAGCTCTGCAACTGCTGGACGTAAAAAATATTCCACAGCTCAGTGTAAAAAGTTTGAACTTTTTTACAGATGTTCGACTGAAATAGAAAGGATATTCTGACGGTAATGTGAGTAGACATTGCTAGAACAACACAAGCTGAGCACACTGAGACGAAGGCTTTAAATTGGCCTGAAAACCTGAAATTTGAGTGGGGAAACAAAGATATTTTCTCTTCGCTTTCGAAAGGTCAGATGATAGGAACCGCTTTTGCAGTGCTGAATTTTATCGGTGGAAGCAAGGTTTCCCTCATCTTTTCAACTTATAAGAAGTATTTTTGTTGGTAAAATCAACTCACACTGTCAAAAAGGCCTTGTTTTTGTTCCAAGATGGCGATATGACTAAACAATATCAGCTGAACACAAGTCCACAATACCTCCACAACCTGCCTACTTCATTCCTTGAGTGGCAATCATGTCATCTTGTTCGTAAAAAATCTGGGAATTTTGATTCCACCTCATCATTTTGACCCAGAACGTTCATTTGTCTTTGTAGCCCAAAATATTTGTTTATGCTTCAGTTTTGAAGGTAAAAGCCCCAGCGTCACGCTTTCAGCACGGCAAAGTTCTTTCCCGAGCAGTCCAGCATGCGCATGAGTTCTGTAACAAACCAGGGCGATCTGCTTCGTTTTGAGAATTCCCTGGAATCCATTCTAAATTTCCATGATTTTTAGTGTAAGCTGTGCCGCCTTTGAGGTTTGATGCAGTTTTTGATAGCATGGATTGCTTTGGTGCTCATTTGACCGTCTTCCGTTCAGCGAGCATGGAATGCGTAAGCTTTTCTTCCTTATTAAGTACAGCACTTACAAAGAGAATGTTAGCTCTATTGCTCTAAAGTTGTGCCAAAATTTGTTTGTCATTTTCATATTGAATGATGTGAAGAAAATGAATATCTTGCTATTTACAGAATTGATCTATTTTTCCATTTAATCGAATTTAATTGCTATTTGAATAAATTTAACAAATCAAACTCTTTGTTATCACTACCCCACTTTACCGTGGATATCTGTAAACGTCAACAGTTTGCAAATTTGTAATCAATATAAAACAATAAAAAACTGACTCATTGCTCTGAATGGTTTTGCTCTGTTTTGCATCAGTAATCTCGGAAAATTACC
The DNA here is from genome assembly GCA_014220935.1 of Platorchestia sp. MABIK. Classification (NCBI taxonomy): domain Eukaryota; kingdom Metazoa; phylum Arthropoda; class Malacostraca; order Amphipoda; family Talitridae; genus Platorchestia; species Platorchestia sp. MABIK. The sequence continues at coordinate 28,288 of JACJUY010002933.1, read as the reverse complement.
GGAGATGATTGCTCTGTGAAGAAACAAAACCTAGGGTTCTATTTTCTTTACAAAAACATTTGGAAGGAAAGAACGAGTTTCAGAATTAAACAGCTGTTATTGGAGCTCGAATGTCCTTTCGTGGATTTTTCTTATTCCTCTATCGCCAACAGCAATGGCAAACTTCCCAACAATTAGCGCTCAAAGGTTTTTCGTTGGTTGAAAATCCGTTCAGGTACTGACTGTGCAACAGAGGATGCATTCCAATTCCGGGCCTAAATCGTAAACTTTTTAGAACCAAGATTTTATTCCGTGGAACCATTGAGTCACTGAACCCTGGAATTCTTGGAATCGTGGATTCATCATATTCTTTGGTTCCTTGAAATTGTTCGATGGCCTCAGTCCTTAGAATACGAAGATCTTCGCTACTTCCACGAAAAAACACTGAACTACGCAAAATGTTTTTACCATCTCTCACCGCAAAGGTCCAAGATCTCAACGTCTAAACAGGAACTTGGTCACTCGATGTAAGGCATTCTGTTCTGAAGGTCGGTCGTTCATCAAACGGTCTGTCGGAGGTTGTCATTCGGAGGATGAAGAACGTTGATTTTGAGGCTCTTTCTTAACGTCTACGGATGCGCTTGCGACACACTCATCTTTTTTGAATTTCTGTACTACAAATTTCTGGCCAAGAGAATTTGTTTTTGTTAGTGACAAAGCTCAAACATTTTTTTCATTACTTTATTGAGAGGCTGTGATTATACAGTACATGTAGGGTGACTAATGAGTCACATCCCGATAATAAAATTCTGCTCCTATTATGATAGAAGATCATGCTGCATAATCTGTGTCTGTCAAGTTTGTTCGTGCGAATTCATCCGACACTGTATAGAAATATGAAGCTTGTTTGAGTTTTAAAAAGGAGTCTACTCCTGCACTATGCGTTAATGTGCAGTGAATGAATTAGTTCTTAATGGGTTATAATTCACAGAAATTATTTTATCTAGATTTCATTCGTGAAATTAAAGGCACTTATATGGTGAATGGAAGGAACGTAACGCTCTCAATTTTACCAAAATTCCTAGAACAAAATAAGTGCTCTTTAAGAGGACCATCAAGAGTTTCAAGGGCCCTAAAAATATGAGCGTGCTCAATTCGCCCTAGAACTGCTGGTACTCTTGGAAAGAATAAAAAAAGCTCTGTCTTGGCAAAAAGGCGAAGGTGTCAGTGGGAACAATTAATGTCAAACATCCTCAACAAGAAACTTAAATGTGTCTCCAAACAAACACCAAAACAAGAAGTTCGGCCAAAACAAATGGTGAGTCAGCCATCTTGTCCTCTTCAACCACCATTTGTCCAGCACACAGCGAAACTTTCTTTCGTTCATCGCCCCCACTCATATTCCGATTTTGAAAAGGAGTGTACATATATCCAGTAGAGTAAGCGGTATGGGTAGTGAACGATGACTTAATAAACCTTGTTCGAACTTTTTAAATTTTTATCATAAGACTGAAAGACCTTGTGTACTTAAAGATCAAATAGAAATCCCAAGGAAAAACTGACGCTTACGAACTTGACGATGACTGTGCTGAACAGTGGTACACTAAAAATCCATTTCATTCGAAAGAGAAATCAGCTGCGAGTTCTGTTGGCCTGGTACAAAATGAAACATTTGACCTCATCGGTCGGGATACGCAAACCTCCAGCAACACTTCCTGAGGCTTCCAGGACTCAATTAAAAAAAAAACTTCGACATCCAAACGAGGCTGTTGTGGCTTGGAGTTAACGTCTCACAAACAAGAGATGCATTGGTTTCATATACATAACTCGAATCATTTAAAACAAGAAAATGAGTTATGATGTCCTCATGCCCATTATTTATAGTTACAAGAGGACCAAGGAACTTGTGCGAATACCACGGTAGCATAACAAGGAAGGTGAAAAAAGGGTTGAGTGATGGCGCCTGCAAGACAGCGAGCTGAAGTTAGAGGCTCGGGAAGGTCAATACGATGCGTGCGTTTCCCGGGAGGGATCTGCCAAAAAATATGGCCTTAGAAGACCAAGACTCGCCGCAGGAACTCAGCCGGTGAAATATGGCCTCGTTATTTGCTCGGGTTCCGGAACTGGACCTACTTTGCGAATGGAAATACCGCTCTCCTGGTCTAACTTTAGCTCCACATCGAAGTACATTCCATCGTTCCAGAAATTCTAGCGTTCAACGGAAATCTTTGATAATTTGACTGTAAAATTGGACCGAATGGCTCTTTAGCTGTGTTTTCATTGAGCAGTTTCCTGCTTGTATGATGTAGACTGCTTGCTTTTGTAATTTGAGCCAATACTCAGAATCAGTGGCCCGACAATTAGAATGGAATAGAATTGAATGCGATGGAATGGAATGGGATGGGATGGAATAAGATGGAATGGGATACAATGAAATGGAATGGGATGGAATGGAATAGGATGGAATGGAATGAGATGGAATGGAATAGGATGGGTTGAAATGCGATGGAATGGAATGAGGTGGAATGAAATGAGATGTAATGAAATGAGATTGAATGGAATGAGATGGAATGGAACGAAACAGAACGGAACGAAATGAAATGGACAACGCTGATGCTACTAACCGATGAGGCTTTGCCAATGGAATCGTAAATATATCACATAATGAAGTGCAGTTTCAGATAATATCAACTGAATTATCCATTGATTTTTTTTTCAATCTGCCTAAAATTCTGGTTAACCCCTGCTGTAGACCAATACTGGGTGACCGCCACCACAGTATTGGTTGGGGCAATTTTTGAGTGTATTCACAGAGTTAGCGGAGAAAACATTTTCTCGGAACTGGTTTTGGATTCTGACGAGTTTGAATGGAAAAAAATTTGTCCCTAAATTTTTTCTTACCTAGTTCTGGCCATTATTTCTGGTTCGCATATTTTCCTCAGGGTCGAACAGCCTAGAGAAGGTGACATCGTTACAACCATTTGTAAGTTTTTATTAACTGACCTTGCAATCTTTGTTGTCATGTGAAGTGAATTTAGTCAGTTGAAGACGTGCTCTAACTTTGGTTACGGAGCTCTGGAATCATTTTCGTTGCTGTAGCTGAATTTTCTCCATTATGTTGATATCTTGCATTAGTTACATCAGAGTTACAGCGCATATTTTAGATACGGTCGGACTAGTTTATAAAGGTGTAGTATAATGTCCTTTAATTAGTTTCTTGTTATGAAGCTAAATATTGAGCTCTCATTTAAACGCTTTTTTCTAATTGTCATATTGTGGATCTTTGGTGATAGTGATGCCAAAATCTCTTTGTTGGTCTTCTGCTCCAATTGGAGTATCAATCATAGTTCGTCTAAAGTGCTGATTATTAGGTCCAATGCGCATTAGTATACATTTTGCTAAGTAAAATATCATTTGCTATATTTCGAGCCATTGGAGAAAACGGCTAAGGTATGCTTGAATAGTAATTCTGTCTCGCTTGGACATAAATTCACGTCATTCACAAATTTGTTAATTTGACTCCTGATTCCGGAGTCAAGGTCGTTAACATAGATTATGAAGAACAGAGGGCTAAAACACTTCCTTGATAAACCCTGAAGTGACTTGTGTGCGGGTCTAATTTGCTCGTGAATCGCTATTTTTTGAGTGCGACAAGTACGCCAGTTTCATTTCCATCGAGAGTAGCTCCTCTGAATACCTTGGGCTTCCACATTGGGCATAAGCCTTTTATCGGGAATTCTATCGAAGGCTTTCTGAAAGTCAAGGTAAATGAGGTCTATGGTTTCCGTACTGCCGAAGATTCGATTGACTGCTGCAAAGAAGTAAAGTGGATTAGCGAGACAGCTGCGTTTTTCCCGGAACCCGCGCTGAGTCGCTGCTGTTGTTAAATGTTTGGCTTGTAAATACTTTGTGATTTATACTTTGAGCAACCTTTTTATTGTTTCATTGATGACAGAAGTTAGAATGATGGGACGATAGATATTGGATACTCGTTTGTACATTTATTTTATGATTAGAATGACATTCGCCTTACTTCAGTCCTGCGGAGCCAACAACTGCATGATCAATATTCGCTAAAGGTTCGACGATTCCTTTGGCTGTTTCTTTGCGTATGCTGGACGCTAGACCGTGAGGTTAGGCTGATTTTGTATGAATTTAAAAGGATGAGGTCGTTTTCTACCTCTTCCATCAAGATTATATCGTTTTTTTATCACATTGACCGTAACGTGTGCCTCCGGTTGCCTTAGATGTGATTTCCATAATGCTGCTGGCGGACTCAATTTTCATAAGTACTTAAAGCTAAATGAAGACACGATCCATTTAACGTTTGCTTATTTTAATAATTGCCTTCTACAATTGACTTTAAATTTGAGTTGAATACCGAATTCCAGTTTAATCTATTGCAGACAAAGTGTTAAAGGCAGTTGGGTGTTCAAGGCTTAAGACTGGAGAATTTCAAGTAAGTCCTCCCTACGCATTTAAGATTATGTACGTTGTCAAGATCATTACTTTACTTTTGTCATCTGTTTTGGCTTGACTATCATATAATGAAGAACTTTTTTTTGAGTTTGTTTATGCTTCCGTTGTAACTGTGATCTATCCTTCCTGCTTAGTACTTCTGATCATTCGTTTGAAGGCTCTGGGCGGCTGGTTAGATATTTCCTGATATTTCTTAACGTCTAATGTTATAGCACGAACTTGCAAGGAAAATTCCACATTTTTCGCCCGATGGGAATTGGTTTGAGGGTATCGTACACCTTTTACAACTTTTCTTTCATTTGTAAACCAATTCTCATGAAAGTTAGTAGACTGGTAAAACGGGAAAAAAAAATATGGGTCATCTTGGGGAAAGTTTTCGATTTGCTTCATAGAAAATGAGTTACGGCAAAGAAAACCAAATTTAGAGGGGTGCACGGTAAATCCTACTCCTACTACAAATTTTGACCCATAGACATGAAACAAGTGTCCTTTGAAAGATAAAAATTTAGGCTACAGCTCTAAGATAGAAATTTTGAAACTCGTCGAGGTTTTGGAGATATTTTCAATAAAAACAAATTTTGGAAAATTGCCATAAAACTCGATTTTTGGGGGTTTGACGGCCTGCCGATATTACCTAATTCTTAAATTGCTACCTCGGGGCTGTAGCCCTATTGTTCTTCTTTCAAAAAAAACATTATCTAGACTCTCTACACCAAACATTGTAAGAGTAGGATTTGGCATGAGGAAATTTTAGGTTTCCACAGAAGCATAAAACAAAATGACATTTTCACAAACAAACATTTTGTTTGTTAGTAAATGAATTGTTTTCTGTTTATTTTTGAAGTTAAAACTTTTAAAAGTTTAGTTTTTCATAAAGTAAAAATGTTTTGTTCAAAAAGTAAAATTTTGTACAAAAATAACATCACCCCCTCACCACCACTCTACCCCCCAAAGTGAACGTACTATTGCGTGCACGCCTGTGAAATTTATTGTGGATGTTCAGCACATGTATAGCATCAATTTGAAGCAACAAAAATTTTTGCTGAATTTTTTTTTGTCCCAAAAAAGGTGGACGGTGTCCTTAAGTCTGGAAAATTCACCCTCTGTTCCGTGTTCTAAATCTCTGAGTTTTTAACTATATACAAATGAACAAGTAAAGAGGATTCTCTTTTGTCTTCGGCAGCATATAACAAACTTTTCTCTGACCTTTCCAAAGCAATATCTGATGTACTGAACTGAAAAATGGACAAACAAATTTTTAATTTAAGTGAATGCTAAATCTAATATACATTAATCGGGATGTGCTCACTGACGTCATAGATTATTTTCTCTCTGAAAAGTTATCGTGGAAACTTTACAAAACAAATAGAAATTAGTACATATTCCCATAAGCAGCCTTAACACTGTCACCGAATTAATGCTCCCATGCATTTGAATAGTACAGTCTTGCTCGCCGTGGCACAGTGGTTAAGGCATCGCCCTTGCATGTAGGAGTCGAGGGTTCGTATCCCGGCGCTGGCGCGGCGATTTTCCCCGTTGGGTATAAGGGAAAGCTCAAGCACAATACCCCACACAACCCAGGTGTCGGAAATGGGTACCGGCTTTACGGGAGAACCACCATATTGTCCTATACATAGTGTAGTTACAAGGCATTTGAAAAACCAATGCTCAGGATCATATGTATCGGGCTTGATTGGAAATAAAGCATCCTTAGATGCCAATGTTTGTTTGTTTTTTTGTTTAGTACATGACTCTAAAACAGAGAAAATTGAGGAGCAGCTCCAACATAGCACACCCGTCTCAGGCAGAGCTGCCTTCCTGGTGCACACGCAAGACTGGAACATGTTATGTTTTAAGAGAGGTAGAAAAAAGCATTTTTTCCCAAAAGATCAGACATGAAATGTTGAACATTAGTTTTAAATCTCTTAACATTATCATCCTTAGTTGGTAATTACATATTGGTATCGTAATACCCATGTAAAAATATTGAAAGAACTACGGTGTGACTATGTGTTGTGCAGAACTACTGTGTGAGTATGTGTTGTGCAGAAC
>JACJUY010002933.1:0-11429 GCA_014220935.1 Platorchestia sp. MABIK | reverse complement strand
TTAATTCAAATTGTTCACATATCTTTGTTTTGCCTATACTGAACACCTCGGACTTTGGGGATTCAAAATGCATCTCCTCCGACAGTATTTAAGCTACAGTGATGATTTTGGTATCATTGGATGCGGAAAGCCAAGGAAACCGAAAGAACTCCTAATTGATTTCACAATTAATTTTTTTTTCAAACGTTATGACGTCATAAATCAGCATTTTTTCGAAAACAGAGTTTGCTCTCGATTTTTTCCATTTTTTTTATTAAAACTGAAAATTTTGGGAACAGCATGGAGTGTTCAAAGTGATATCTTCTTTGAACCATTAGAGTAAATCGATCAACATCTGCCCCAAGATAAAAGTCTCTGCAACGACCAAGTAATAATGTCACGAAAAGGCAAAACCAAGCTAAAGCAACACTTGTACACACGTCTTGACAGATGAGGATTTTGACGTGATGAACAATTGTGAGAGAACACTACGTTTTTCTTCCGACGGAAGTACCATCAGCATAGCTATCAAATTGCATAGGATGGTTCATGTTACAAATCATTTTATAGCATTACATTTCGAACACTAACTTTATTGGAAATGTATTCATGTTCTGTTCGTTCTTAATTCAAATTCTTTTCAGCAGCGCCGCTTGGGCTAAAAATCCAGTACCTAGTTGTAAGTCTAGCCCAGAAAAAAGTGGCGAATCACTTGATGAAGGCGAAGCGAACAGATATAGAAAATAGTCTCTCGTTAAAATGAGCGTTGGCAAGAAACGTCTGCCTTTCCCTCGCGAAAGCAAATGAAAGTCAAAATAATGCGTGGCCTAAGAACTAAATCCATAACAAAACTCCTGCACCGAGCGCATTAGATACGATAAGTTAATTTAAGCCACCCAAACTACAGAAAATGGTATTCCCGAAACAGGAAAGACGAGAGCATTATCTAGTATGGAATTGAATACATGAAAAACCTATGCACGAGGTGTATTCTGACACTCTACCCATTAGATGAGCAAAATTGAACGAAGCTAAAGAAATAAAATATCAGGTTGTAACAGAAGTTTTGTCCATTTTTTAAATTTAATATAGAGTGAGAATCCTGTCAAAAATATACTTATTTAGTCTTCAACATAGTCACCATTTTTATTAATTACATCTTCCCATCTTGCCATAAGCTTTCCGGTTCCTTCTTCATAGAATTTAGCCAGTTTGGACTAAAAAAAAGAAACTAGTTTAATTTCGACCTCTTCTCTTGAAGTAAGCCTGTGTCCCATCAAATGATTCTGTAAGATCCTGAAAAGATGAAAATCGGTTGGAGCAAGATCGAGAGAATATGGTGGGTGATGCTTGACTTCCCAGCCAAATTCTTTAATGAGATTTTTGGTTGCTCTTGAAGTGTGGGGTCTGGAATTGTCAAGGTGCAGAAGCACTTTTTTTCGATTGCTCAAAGAAGGCCGTTTTTCCAGTAAAACTGCTTTTAAGCGAGTTAGCTGCCGACAGTAAACTTCAGATGTTATTGTTTGATTGTCACCCATTAGTCCATGATAAACAATTCCCTTCAAATTCCACCATACACACAAAAATAATTTTTTAGGGTGCAGTCCACTTCTTGGCTGTGGAATTGGCTTTGAACCACGACTTAGCCCGTGTTTAGCGCCTAAGATTGTTGTGAAGGATCCACTTCTCGTCGCCAGTTATGATTCGGTCTAAAAAAAGTGCCTGAAGTTCACGAGAACGCAGTGAAACACAACAGGTCACACGCTGTTGCCTGTTGATTTCTGACAAATCGTGTAGGACCCATTCCCCAGCTTTTGAGACTTTTCCAAGTCTTTTCATTTCCCGATTTATGGTCACATGGCTTACATTAAAGGTTTGCTCAGTTCTCTAGTAGTGCAGGTTGGATTTTCATAAATGGCAGCTCGCAATTGCTCAGAATTGAGTTTTTTGAGCATCCTGCTCTCGGTTCGTCTTTCAGACTGAAGTCGTTTTTTTTAAAACATGAAAACCATCTTCTGCAGATCTTTTCATTCACAACATCATTTCCGCAAGTGTCTTTGAGTGTTTTTGCTGCTGAGCTTACCGTATTGCCTTTATGAAATTCAAACAGTAAAATATGCCACATATGCTCTTTACTTGGAGTGTACATTATGGCTAAAAATAGTTATTAAGTACGATAATTATCACACGATCTGAAAAAATAAATTGTATTTTATTAATTACCATTGATAAGCACACAACATTAGCAAGATAAATTGAAGTAATAGTGTCCTAAACATATGGCTCAAAAATTAGACAGAACTTCTGTTACAACCTGATGGTAGTCGAAGAAAGTAGTAGATGCTGAAGAGGACAAAGTGAATTGAAAAAAATTATTCCTAACAGAACAAAAACTTGTTCTATTTTAACAGAATGCTTATCTAACATTCAGCTCAGGCTCTCATATCTTCTCCTGGGAACACTACTCGAAAAACACGATTTTCCTGCAAGCACCTGTATATACACAGTGTTGAAAATAAACTTGCAGAAGCACCCTGACAAAAATAGGCCCTCTCATAGTACACATCCTCCTGAGCGACGATAATCTCCCATAACACGCAAATACACGGAACTACGCAGAGAAACTCTCAGATCAACGTTGATTTATTGCGAGCGGGTTACCCTGAAAAAATATCATAAACTTGTTCTCATTTCAGATAAGCATTGAGTTGTCTTGCATCAAAGCGATTATGAAGGCGTACATTGAAAACAATTTCATACGCGCGAAGCTGGTTAACAATTTACTTCAAGATATGTTACAACGTTTAAAAGAAAAATAGTCTCGTTTATCGAGAGATCCTGAGCCGCTACCTCCTACCACCCTTGATGATATGAGACACGCTAGTCGGGTCATTTCTCTTTCGCACCCCAAGGAGGCTTTCCGCCAGCACATTTACTCAGCAGCGACACAATAATCTTATCTAGAAAAGCGCGGTCCTCAGGATTCCTGAATTTCCTGATAAATTTAGGAGGAACTAAAGTTGGTCATTCGCACATCACTCACAAAAAATTGCGATATTTTATTTAAATGTCTGCAGAGTCTAATAAAGGACAACACAGGACATTGAGTAGTCTTGAACACATAAAAGATGTACTGTATATTACAAATGAAAATATTGAAGTGGCATATGGGGGGAAAAATACAACCTTAATGCTAAAAGGCACAATCGAAACCTTGGTGCATTTACCAAATGAGTACACTAGCACAAAATTGTTTACTAAAATGGACCACTAAATTTCAAGTATAATGAACCATTTATGTAAACGAGTGACCGCAAACAAAATTCATTCAACATTCATCATATTTGTAGCGCAGTATACGGACCTTTCAAAGACTTCGACAGGTTATCTAATACACCGTAAGGACGCAAATAAAAACACATCCATCATCAAACACATCATCATCCATTATCCATCATAAATAATGAATTATGATTCCCGCTGCAGTCAAAAAATTAGGAGTACATTCGAAAAACTTTAAATCTTGGCGGACACAGCCAGCAATAGCACTAACAAAGCCGAGGACGTTCAGTACTATTTAGCCAAAACAAAAATTGGGACTGCGGCACCAGAGACTAGTTCATGCCATCACAAAATACTCCGCAGAAAAAAATCAACCTTTGAACAAAGTATTAGCTCAAATTTAATTGAGGCAGTCGAAAAAATACCAAACTAGGCATTTTTAATTTACCTCAATGCGATTGAAGTTTTCTGGAAACAACTACTCTAGTATCGCAACCCAAAGTTCGAGTGATCTTTTCTTTGCATCAGTACAACAACGGTTCGAGTGATCTTTCCTTTGGACCAGTACAACAAAACGTAGCAGGTAAACCTTGGATGGGCACGAAAATAACAGATATTTAGAAGTACAGCTTTTAAAAATTAGCTCAAACCTTATACTTTAAAATCATCAGAACAGTCACGATGACCGTCCGTGAACTGCACGAAATATCAATGTTGCACAAGTAGGGTAATAAATATGCCATTGAATTTTTTTACAAAAATGCAATAAATTGGATGGCAAATATAAAGAGTGTCCTAACCCACAAAATCCTGAATTTTGGGCCAGTGATAAGCAAAGTGGGATATGCGACAGCGTTTCGCACAAATACAGAACAAGGAATTGCTCAGTTGTTTAGGCCACTCTGGCGCAACCAAAACAAGTGGGGCGTCCTGACTGCATGTGGCATAACCGCAGCAGCAGGTGCGTGTTACCATGGCAACGATGAGCTGTTGCACCACAGTGCAGAGCTGCATCATGCGCGCACTGCATTATTTTGGCGGCAAGCTCATTAGCAGGGCTGCCGAAATTGATAAGTTTGTACTAATTTGGTACGTTCTGCTCCAAATGTCACTTTGTTGAAATTGTTGTACATTTGGTACGACGGTAATCAGAAGCGGCGAATTTTGGTACGCTTTTAAAGATTTTTATAATTTATTTAAGAAATTAGACCCTACCAATAAATATTAGTCTTATTTTTGGCAGTGACCAAACTTATCGTGTAAATGGAAGGTAAATTAAACGGAATGTGTGATCAAATAAAGTTACGCAACAGGTTTGTTACCAGTTAGAAGCCTAGAGCTCGTCGCATCACCAGTGTCACGCTCCACTTCTACAGTCTAAAGTTTTATGTGTACATTCGATATAAATATGGAGAGTCAACAATTTTAATACAATGCTAGTTTTTTATTTGCTAAAATCGCTTATCTATGATATCATTTCGTTGACTCAGACTGACAAGCATTTGAGTAATGAGTGTGCTTGATTTGTTCAACACTTGTCGAGTGTTGGTTTGGCTTCCGTACGTTTGCTGTGGCTTATTTCCAGCCTAATTGACCGTTACCTGTCAGTGATATTGTGTGAGTCAGTCTAATGCAGTTACTGAGTGGAATGAGTTCCTCATTGTGTTTGGTCGAGCATTGATTTAAAAACTTTTTGTTGCTTTCTATTGTTCTTTAATCAATATGCGTCGAGAAAAAATGAATTTTAAGAAAGTGAGTATAGAGTGTTCCTCGATAGTGAGGACAGTGATGTTCTGAGAAAGAGACAGGAAGCTGAACATGAACGAAAAGTTTCATGAAAATTACTAACGGATGAGAAATATTTATCGTGGCTACAAGTCAGCAAACTTAACTCCAGCAAAGCATATTGCAAATTGTGCACTTGTGAGATGTCCGGCAGCTTAGGACAAATAAAAAGACGAAAGGAAACTGAAATGCATAAAAGCAATGCAAAGGTTGATAGCAAATTGATTAAAGTCACTGATTTTATGAGAAGTAAACAGTCAAATCACCAAAACAAAGTAGCATCTGCAGAAATAAAATTGTGAGGCTTTATTGCCGAACATAACCTACCCATTGCTCTTTTGAATCAACTGCCTGGACTCATTTCCAAGGTATGTTCTGACTCAAAATTAGCCAAAGATATCAAGAGCGCAGTAACGGAAGGAACTAGCATTTTTTCAATTATAATACGTCCTGACTCCTGATGCTTTAAACAGCCTTGTATCTAAACTAAAACCCACGAAATTCTTCCTTATTATTAACGAAACAACATATATTTCTACTTTCAAGCAACTTGCAGGTCTTCTAGTTACTACTATTTTCCTATCTGCGTAAATTGCATTATGAAAGTTTTTTTTGCAGGTGCCAGTGAAGCGTCACAACCAGACCATACTGAATCTTCAGAAAAGCAAAACATTTCATTACACTATAAATGGCCACAGAGCGTGCAAGGTAGTGTTTTGTTCTACACTGGGAATCTCACCATAGCGTGTAACTTATGTAATCAACAAGAAAGTGAAAGCAGGAATTGTTTTGCTAGATTAAAGAGGTAAGCATGTGCTATCTAAAAAAATTTCACTTGAGATGAGATAGAAGAAAAAGTGTCAATATGATATCAGCTCATAATAATTTCCCTAAGTACAAATCACACTAAAGTGGTTGTCCTAAATTATATTTCAGTCCTGATCTTATCTACCGAAAAATGTATTCGTTGTACACGGAGAGAAATCCTGATCATCCCGTCAGCTCATTCGTTTTAATGACGGAGCTCAAAAAATACAATGTAGGAATATGCTCGCGAAAGAAAGACACGTGTGCTAGGAGAGATGAATTCAAGATGAAAAATAAAGCAAATCTAGGTGTTAAAGAAAGAAGAAGTAGGTATAGAAAAAAAACATAAAGAGCAGATTACACGTGCTGAACTTGCACGCAAAGAACTAAAGGAAACAGAAGAGGAATGTCACTAGCCTAGTTCCCGACTACTGTGCATTACGTTTGACCGCGAGAAAACTCAGCCGATTCCTCACCTAAAAACATCTGTTGCATTTTATACGAGGCAAATGTGGTTGTACAACCTCGGGGTAATTACATGACATGATAAGGGCCACATGTTTGTCTAGCAAGAGATCGAAGGGAAGCGAGGACGTTGTGAGATCGCTTCATCTGGTTTAACTTTCTTACAGAAAAATCATCGTCATAACTACGACGAGATGCATTCATTTTAAGACTGTTGTGGCGTACAAAACCGCAATAAAAACATTGTCGCTTTCTTCATGTTTATCTGCATGAGTACGCATTTAAGATCTTAGACTCACACTTTTCTAGGGAGCAACCATTCACTCCCGCCTAATGATGCAAACTTCAGAAAAATAGAATCTACCAAGAAGAGGAATGTTAAATTTTATGCTCTCAGCGACTGGGCTTCTATCAACTAGATGTTCAAATTTAGTGTCACTCACATGAAAAACAAGTTTATCGATGTCCCAAGCTCCAGCCATACTTCACGTTTTGGACGGTCGACACAACAGGAAACAAATGCAGCTGGTTAAAACTGAAATGGCTGAAAGTTCCCAGAAAAACGAGTGTTTGATGCAGTACAAGTATTCCAGCGCTCACCACAAGGAACTTCGTATCATTGACTTCAGCAAACGCAATAACCTATCTGAACTTAAAACCGTCCTCCTGGAGCCATTGTATAAATAACAAATGAAGCTTTCATTTGAAAAATTAAAAAATCTAAAAGACTTAACTGCTTACGTACCATCTCCTTTTGTACTATCTCCATGAAAATCTATCAATTTGTAATCTGCCCCATGAAATCAGACACAAGAAATTCAATTTCGAGTGTATTCCGGATGAAGAAACTGAGGAGTAGCTGGAAGACGATGTTGCTCAAATCAATGTTAGAATATAATTAAATCCACTTTCATGTCCATTACACATTCTATTACGTAAGCAGGAAAAGGTTTTCACATGAGGTTAGAATATGTTGAACATCACATCCATTTGAAAAGAGCAATCGCTAAATTAAGTGTTGAAACGACTGCATCGAAACTTATAGACCCATGTTAAACATATTCAACCTAGCCTAATTAAAAAATCCATTGCCTCTGTTCGTGGTAATTAAGCTTGCTGTTTTTTGTGTTCGTCGCCAATGTGCTCTTCTCTTTTCTATCGTTTTCTTTCGACTATCTACGCAGATTTTTTTCTCCAATTACCCACAGGTTAATGCTTATAACAGGATGATAACATATAAGGGTTAAATTTAGTGTCTGACGGAGATTTTGATTAAATACTAAACCATGATTTATTTTTTGTTATCCTTTATCATCCTTCCCTAAGAAATTATTTAATTTGTATTACAGATGGAGGAGTTCCAAAATATTTACACTGTGAGACCACTAAACGTGTCTAAATCTGCTGAAAACATTTTGCTTGTTTTCTGTGTAGATAGTGGTGGATTGCAGTATTGGGATTTATCAAACTAAACCTAAGAAATAAAAGCTTTATCACTCTAATCCTGACGAAACGTGTCACTAGAAGGAAAAGATACGATTGTGTTCATTCTGAACATAAAAATATTGTAGATCACTAGTCAATGCAATTCTTTGCCTTTTCTTTCCTTGCGCATACGCCTCACTGTACATCCAAATTGTGTAAAACTTGAATAAAAATTTGTGTTTAAATATTATTAAACACGTGCATGTACCATATGCTATAAGAGTTGATCAATTAGCGCAATAGAGGGTGTTTCAGAACAAGAGGTACAAAACTGCACACCAAGTAGAAAATTGCCATCTTAACACTTTGGCTTCTATGAAATTTACCAGAAAAAATTCGGGTTTTTGAAATATTTGGCGTTTATTATTTTATAGAATGAAATTTAATGACACAATTAATCGCAATATTTGTTGTGAATTTATGTTTCAAACACTTCTATTTTATGAGAGTTTAGAATAATAAAATTTAGTTCTAATATTTGGTAAAATAGTTTTTGCGAGGACACATGAAAAGCCTCGTTGATGCAACACCCATTGAATATAAAGATCTCGTGTCCAGAATGGCAGCATCTGCTGGTGAGAGTTCTGAAATGCCAGACGTGTTTCCTAATTTCCGGCAGTCACTAAGACTAAGATTTAGGAAGTGCATTTATGGAACTCATTTTGAACAATTTTTGTAAAGTAAATTTAAAATAAATATCGTGAGTCATTGTGCTATTGAATTTAATCCGTTAAAACAATAAACAGCTATCATCTCAAAAACCTGACTTTTTTCGGAAAATTTCATAGAAGAAAAAGTGTTCATTTAGCCATTTCCTACTAGGTGTGTAATTGTGTACCTCTTGTTCTGAAACACCCTGTTTATTCAATTTGCGTTGAATGAAGGACCATGATTAAAATACGCAGGAAATATAATAGAAAAGCATTAATCTGCTGTTTAGGCCACTCTGCCCCACAACGCATGGCGCGGCACAGCAGGACGATATATAAGCGCTGCTGGTTAGGCCACTTTGCCTGAAAGATATCTACGCCGCTTGGAGGTGAAATTATCACTTAGCCCACTCCGCCAGTTTAGACTCCTGATTTCTGGGTTAGGACACTCTGCATATTTGCCCTCCAATTGTTACTCGTACTCCTCAAACAATTTCAAAGAATCAAAGCTACACTAATGCATGCCACACAGTGAAACTTATCTCATTATTTTACCGAAAGCCGTTTTCAGCTACTGTACAATAGATTAGAAAAGCTAGTTTAGCACTCTCCCCGCGTTTCCGCGGCTGTTAACGGTTGGTTTGGTTAGATTGTAAGCAGCAAAATAGGGAAATAGATTTTTCAGCTCGAATAAATTTTACTTCTTCCTAATAAATATGAAAAATACAATTGTACGATAACATTTCACCCCGTTTGATAACAATCATTTATAAAAAATGTCGCGAAACAGATAAAACGTCTTGCATTTATACCGGCACGTAAATGGCCAATTTACCTGTTGGTACACATGTGGCTCAATACTGGGAAACGAGTTGAGCCTACCTGAGACAAGATTGAAAAGGAAAGTTAGAGGTTATGAAAAACTGAAAAGAAGTGCACCGAGAAATAAGGTCCGAAAGAAAACAAAAAATATTTCATTTGAACAAAAAGGAGGCTTATCGAACTCTCAGCACAGAACCCCACATTTTAAATCGTAGGAACACTAACTCCTACCGATACAATAGTTGCATCCTTCGGAGAGGATTCTCCTAGGCATGGAAGTTCTTTCTACAGGGGACCGTCCTGTTATTGAACAAACTTTAACATGAGGTGGAGACAATTGAAATGAGTATTTTTTACCCAACAGCCGTGTGGTAGAAAATGCTTCAATACATATTGATATTTCAAGTTGTTCACGTGTTAAAATAAAAAGAAAATCACTAAACATTATTTTACTGTACCAATGTCAGTCGTTAAAATTATATCCCTCAATCTATAAAACGCAATGTTTTGATGAAACTATCATCAACTTCAGTTTTAAAAAATATAGTAGATCATTGGGACTGTATAAAAATAGGATCTAATTTATTTTTTCAGCCACCTGAGATAGTTCAGCCACTTGAAAATGGTGATAGTTTCATCGAAACGTTGGGTTTTATAGATTGACAAAGGTATAGAGTTCTAACGATTGACATTGGAGTAAAAAAATGTTGAGCGATTTTCTTTTTATTTTCACACGTGAACAACTTGAAATATTTTGTCGAGTTTTGTCGCAAATCCAGCCTTGCTCCTTACTAAAGTCCCATGCAAGACAGCCCATATCTTGCATAATTAGGGACTAGGTCTTCATTTATATCAAAACTGGCCTAAAAAGTAAGAAACGCTAACTATTTATGACAAGCGGGGCAATGGTGGGAGTGCTTCACTTTCCTCGCGACCTTAATAACTTTGAACATGCATAAAATGTTCGTTTGTTTTTACGAGCGAATCCGAAGCCTCAGCTACGGATCCGAGCGAAGTTGAGGAGGGTGCCTTCGCGGGATGCTTCCTCAGATGAAGATTAAGCTTGGTCCGGAGCGCGTGCACACTATGTGCTCTGACCAATACCGGCCCCGCTTCTGGGATGTATAATCCTTGACAACCGGCTTTTTGTGGAGAATGTTCACCGGAACATAATCTTCGAAGATTAGAGGTGAGCATTCTTTTTATCCATTGTTCTACTTGTCATGAATTGTTGTTATTGCAGCGTTTACTGACCCCGTTCAGGGTGTCAGGTAAAGACTATGTTTCCTGTGCCAGTTAGTTCTGGAAGTTTTCGCCGCTGAAGCAGGTTGGCGAGACATAGTTCTTTTTTCGAAGATTATGGTGTTCGTTTTCGAGAGATAAATAATTCTCACTCTTTCGAAAACAATTACTTCCTAAATTTGAAGTTAAATCTTCCTTTTTTTTTCTCGTGAAGTTAAAAACGCTTCTTCTTTTTTAAGTGTAACTTTTTAAAAGAACAAAAAATGTTCTTAAATTAAAAGCTGCGGAAAGCAGTCTTGCTTAAACGGCAGTTCAGCCGGCCTTTATAGCGACGTCCTGTGGACGCTAGAGCTCGGCTGGAGTTCGACAGGTAAAAATCCTGGCATCTATTTCTTTCTTTTTTTCTTAAAATATTTTCTTTTCCTTTTACAATAACTTTTCTTCATTAAAAAATAATAATAAAATTTAAATATTTACTGCAAGTTGTGAACTTGAGCTGCCGCTGTGCTGTCCGGATTCCGGGGTCGGTGTATCTCATCTCACTAGTTTAAGATTTATTAAGTTGAGTGTAACTTGTACTGTATTTTTATTCAAGGTACCTTGTGTTGTTGCGGTACCTTGCTTTATAGGTTCTAGCCTTTGTTTACCTTGTCTAAACCTTTTCTTTGGTTCACTCAACTATAAAATTTGTGTTCGTTGTACAAG
This sequence comes from Platorchestia sp. MABIK, assembly GCA_014220935.1. Lineage (NCBI taxonomy): Eukaryota > Metazoa > Arthropoda > Malacostraca > Amphipoda > Talitridae > Platorchestia > Platorchestia sp. MABIK. The sequence continues at coordinate 207 of JACJUY010002933.1, read as the reverse complement.
TGCAAGTTGAAAAGGTATATTTAAGCAAAATTTAGAATTTTGTAACTGTGAAAAACTCTCAAATGTTGTGAACTTAAAATTACCTGGTGGGGTGTTTGAACTTTTCTGTATTTTTCTGTATTATTAGTATTTTTCTATGATTGTTATGAGGATGTGAACTGTCCACTTGCTAAGTGCAGACCTGAATTTCTTAGATGTATGTAATTC
>JACJUY010002932.1:48445-95429 GCA_014220935.1 Platorchestia sp. MABIK | reverse complement strand
ATAACTTGTAAGCTAGGGATCGGTGTGGATTTAAATGCGCCTGTAGCTAGTCGTAGGCAATCATTCACGATAGGGTCAAGTTGTTTGAGTATTGATAACGAAGCAGAGGAGTAGACTATACAACCGTAATCTAATTTTGGCCGGATGAATAGTCGGTAAAGATGGAGCAGAGCTGCTTGGTCTCCACCCCATTCGTGTGAGGCGATGGATTTCAGTATGTTCACTTTTTTCTGGCAGCTTGCTTTTATGTTGGTGATATGGGTCTCCCAGGTCAGTTTGCGATCCCATGTTAGCCCAAGAAATTTTATTTCGCCAGTGTATTCTATATTTTGATTTCCAATTTTTAGTGGCGGTGACAAATGAATGCCCGGTAGAGAGGTGAAGTGTACAACTTTGGATTTGTCCATTGAAAAGGAGAAGCCGTTGGCTCGAGTCCAGAGCGCTACCCTGTCGATGCACTCTAGGAGTTTGGCTTGAACAATTGGAGGGCAAATATGCAGAGTGGCCTAATCCACAAATCAGGGGTCAAAACTGGCAGAGTGGGCTAAGCGATCATTTCACCACCAAGCGGCGTAGATGTCTTTCAGGCAGAGTGGCCTAACCAGCAGCGCGTATGTATTGTCCTGCTGCGCCGCGCCATGCGTTCTGGGGCAGAGTGGCCTAAACAGCAGATTAATGCTTTCTCTATTGTATTTCTTGAATATTTTAATGATGGTCTTTGATTCAACGCAAATTGAATATACAGAGTGTTTCCGAAGAAGAAATACAAAATTACACACGTAGTAAAAGATGGCTGAATCAACACTTTTTCTTCTATGAAGTTTTCCAAAAAATTCAGGTTTTTGAGATAATAGCTGTTTATTGTTTTAACGGATTAAATGAATTTAATGGCCAAATTACAAGCGATGTTTATATTGAATTTCCTTTAAAAAATTGTTCGAAATGAGTTGCATAAATGCACTTTTTACATCTTAGTCTTAGCGACTACCGGATATTAGGAAACCCGTCGGGCATTTCAGAAATCTCACCAGCGTAGCAATCCTGGCCACGAGATCTTCTTCAGATCTAATGGGTGTAGCATCAACAAGGATCTTCTAGTGTCCTCGCTAAAACAATTTTACCATATGTCCCGAGAACTAAATTTTATTATTCTAAGCTCTCATGAAATAGAAGTGTTTGAAGCGTAAATTCAGAATAAATATTGCGAGTAATTGTGTCATTAAATTTCATTCTTTAAAATGATAAATAGCTAATATTTTAAAACCGAAATTTTTGCTGGCAAATTTCATAGAAGAAAACGTGCTTACTTTGCCATTTTCTACTTGGTGTGCAATTTTGTGCCTCTTGTTCTGGAACACCCTCTATTGCACTAACTAATCAACGCTTATGGCGTATAGTGCATGCAGGTGTTTAATAATATATGAAAACAAATTTTAATTCAATTGTTAAACAATTTGAAACTATAGTGAGGCGTATGCGTAAGTAAAGAGAAGGCAAATAATTGTATTGGTTAGAGATCTACAATATTTTCATGTACAGAATAGTGAACACAATCGTATATTTTCCTTCTAGTGACACGTTACGTGAGGATTAGAGTGATAAAGATTTTATTTCTTAGTTTTAGTTTGAGAAATCCCGATACTGCAATTCACCATTATCTACACAGAAAACAAGCAAAATGATTACAAAATGTTTTCAGTGGATTTTGACACATCTAAATATTTGACACAGTCTAAATCGTTTTTACTCCTCTATCTATTACACAAATTAAATCATTTCTCAGCGAAGGATGATAAAAGATAACAAAAAAGCTTGTTGCGTTTGCTAAAGTCAATAGTACCAAGTTCCTTGTGGTGATCGCTGGAATACTTGTAGTATATCAAGCACTCGTTTTTCGGGGAAACTTTCAGCCATTTCAGTTTCAACCAGCTAAATTTGTTTCCTTTTATGTCGACCGTCCAAAACGTGAAGTATGATTGAGGCTTGGGACATCGATAAACTCGTCCTTCATGTGAGTACTCATACAGATAAACATGAAGGAAGCGACAATATTTTTATTGCGGTTTTGTACGCCACAACAGTTTTAAAATGTATGTATCTTGTAGTAATTATGAAGATGATTTTTCTATAGGAAAGTTAAACCAGAGGAACTGATCTCACAACTTCCTCGCTTCCCTTCGATCTCTTGCTAGACAAAAATGTGATCCTTATCATGTCATGTATTTATTCCGAGGTTGTACAACCACATTTGCCTTGTATAAAAAGTAACAGAAATGTTGAGTTAAGGAATCTTCTGAGTTTCCTCCGGATCAAACGTAATGCACAGTAGGCGGGAACTATAGGCTGGTGACATTCCTCTTTTGTTTCCTTTAGTTCCTCGCGCGCAAGTTCAACACGTGTAATCTGCTCCTTGTGAACTTTTTTATATATACGTCTTCTCTCTTAAACACCCAGATTTGCTTTATTTCTCATCTTGAACTCATCTCATCTAGCACACGTGTCCTTCTTTGGCAACTGTATTCCTACGTTGCATTTATTGAGTTCTGTCATGAAAACGAATGAGTTGACGGCATGAACAAGATTTCTCTCCGTGTACAACGAATGCATTTTTGGGTAAGTAAGATCAGGACTGGAATATAATTTAGGATTAACACTGGAGTGGGATTTGTACTTTTGGGAATTATTAAGAATTGTTGACACTTTTTCTTCATCTCAGGTAAAAAATTCTTAGCAGGTACATGCTTGTTTCTTTTATCTAGCAAAGCAATTCCTGCTTTCACTTTCCTATTGATTACCTAAGTTACACGCTATGGTGAGATTCCTAGTGTAGAACAAAGCACTACCTCGCACGCTCTGTGGCCATTTATAGTATAATGAAATGTTTCCTATTCTGAATATTCAGTGGGGTACGGTTGTGACGCTTCTCTGGAACCTGCAAAAACACTGTCAAAATGCAATTTACGCAGATAGGGAAATAGTGGTAACCAGAAGATCTGCAAGTTGATTGAAAACAGAAACATCTGTTGTTCCGTTAATAATAAGGGAGAACTTCGCCGTATTTAGTTTATATACCAGGTTGTTTACAGCATCAGGAGTCAGGATCTATTATACAGGGTGGCGCATAAGTAACGCATCCTTTTGAAGGTATATTTTAAAGATTTATTACCACAATATACACTGGGTATCTGTAGACAGGATACGACATGTAAATAAACTTTAAGAGTTCCTCTATCGTTTGCAATTAACCCTATTGTTATACCATTCATAGTTTTTTTTAATTTTGTAAAAGGGTGCGTTACTTATGCGCCACCCTGTATATGAAAAAATGCCAGTTCCTTTAGTATGTGCGCTCTTGATGTTTTTGTTCTAATTTTGAGTCAGAACGTACCTTAGAAATGAGAACAGGCAAATTATTTAAACGAGCAATGGGTAGGTCATGTTAGGCAATAAAGACACACAATTTTAGTTTTGCGGATGCTACTTTGTTTTGGTGATCTGACTGTTTACTTCTCATAAAATCAGTGACTTTAATTAATTTGCCATCAACCTTCGCATTGCTTTTACGCTCATCAGTTTTCTCGAGACCTTTTATTTGACTTAAGCTGCCGGCTATCTCACTATAACTATTGGACAATTTGCAATACCCTTTGCTGGAGTTTTGTTTGCTGACTTGTAGCCACGATGAATATTTCTCAGCCATTTGTAATTTTAATGAAACTTTCCGTTCACATTTAACATTCTGTTTCTGTCTCAGAACATCACTGTCCTCACTATCGGAAGAATCCTCAATATTCGCTTTCTTAAAACTCATTACTTCTCAACGCTTATTGATTGAAGAACAATAAAAAGCAACCAAACATTAGTTTTTAAACCAATGCGCGACCAAACACAATGAGGAACTCATTCCACTCAGTAACTGCATTAGGCCGCCGTCACACGGAGACCAAATGATAACGTTTCGTTATAATCGTCTACAGTCAGCGGCACTACTCGGGTCTGTCTAGCGCCACGAAACCGTCAGATTTCAGCCTTAGTTTTGGACTAGTTTGGTCAAACTAAGGCTGAAATGTGATTGTTTCGTGGCCCTGGACAGACCCGCGTAGTGCCGTTGACTGTAGATGATTATGATAAAACGTTACCATTTTGTCTCAGTGTGACAGCGGCCTAACTGACTCTCGCAATGACACAATCTCACGGACAGGTGACAGTAAATTAGGCGGTGGAATAAGCCACAGCAAACGTGCAGAAGCCGAACCAATACTCGACGAGTGCAGAACTGATCAAGCATACTCATTGCTCAAATGCTTGTCAGTCTCAGTTAACAAAACGATGTCATGGATAAGCAATTTTAGTAAATTAAAAACTGGCATTGCATTGAAATTGTTAACACTCTGTATTTATTTCAAATGTGCACACAAAACTTTAGACTGTAGAAGTGTAGCGCTACACTGGTGACGATGCGATGAGTTCTAAACTTCTAACTGGTAACAAACGCGTTGCGTCACTTCATTTGATCACACATTTCGTTTAATTTACCTCCCATTTATACAAAACGTTTGGTAATTGCCAAATATAAGGCTAAAATTTATTGATAGGGTCTAATTTCTTAAATATACCACAAAAATCTTTGAAACGTACCAAAATTCGCCGCTTCAGGCTAACGTTGAACAACAATTTCAACAAAGTGGCATTTGGAACAGAACGTACCAAATGTTTACGAACGTACCAATTTCAGCAGCAATGCGAATGAGCTTGCCGTCAAACTAATGCAGTGCACGCATGAAGTAACTCTGTACTGTGATGCAACAACTCATCGTTGTCATGGTAACATGCACCTGCTGCTGCGATTATGCCACAGCCAGGCAGGAAGCCCCACTCTTTTGTTTGAGCCAGAGTGGCATAAACGACTGAGCAATTCCTTGTTCAGTAAATAGGTGAAACGCTGTCGCTCATCCCACTTTGCTTATCACTGTCCTAAAATTCAGGATTTTGTGGGTTAGGCCACTCGGCATATTTGCCCTCCAATTTTGAGATCGCTGTGGGGGTACCCGAGCTGGAAGTCGTCAACGTATAACGATGCGTGATACCGTGGATCTTTTGGGACCATGGAGGCAATATTGTTAATTTTAATGATGAAAAGGGTTACTGATAAGACGGAGCCCTGAGGGACACCTTCTTCTTGTGGAAATGGGTCGGATAGGTGATTGTGAATCCGTACTCTGAGGGTACGATGATGCAAGAATCGTTTTATGTAGGAAGGGAGTCGTCCACGGAGGTGTAGATTGTAAAAGTCTCGCATTATTCCGTATTTCCAGTTGGTGCCGTAAGCCTTTTTAAGGTCAAAAAATATGCTTATGAAGTGCTCGTGGATGAAGGAATTTCGGATAGTGGTTTCCAGGAGGATTAGGTGATCGATGGTGGATCGGTTAGGGCGGCCGCCGCATTGAACATTGGTCAAGTAGCCGTGCATGTCACAATAGTCAAGGAGTCTATTGTTGATGAGTCGTTCTAGAGTCTTGCAGAGGCAGCTTGTTAACGCAATTGGCCTGTAGTTGAATGGCGAGCACGGAGACTTTCCGGGTTTTTGAAATGGGATAATTACTGCTTCTCTCCAACTGGGTGGGAAATAATCATGGAGCCACAGCTTGTTGTAGAGGGACAAGAAACTTTCTTTACCTTGTTTTGGGAGGTGTTTCAACATCTCGTATGAGATTCCGTCAGCTCCAGGTGATGTTTTCCTTGTGGTGTTCAAAGCAAAGTCGAGTTCGGCAGAGGAGAATGCTTCGTTGTATATTTCGCTATTGTGAGATGAGAAATCACTTTCATTAGCTTCTGCTCGGAGTTTTTTTTGTATAAAATCTTGAGGGTAGTTGGCCGTGCTGCTGATATGGCTAAAAGTTTCTGCTAGTTTATTTGCTATACCTGGTACTGTCGAATATGTCACATTGTTTCCCCTTAAAATTGATACATGCCGCTGCGATATTCCTATGATTTTTCTGATATTTTCGTATATAGAGCTGATTGGTGTGTTCTTTGTGAAGGTATTGGCGAGTGAAATCCAGGCTTTTCGTTTTTCTTCTCGCAGCAGGTTTCTATGGATGGCTCTAGCTCTCTTCCAACACAGGGCGTTCTGCACGGATTTTGTTTGTCTGTATCTTTGGTAGAGGCGTTCTCTGTTATTGCGCGTTTCTGTAAGTTTTGCACTCCAGTAGGGTTTCGGAAAAAAGGTTTTTAGTTCGATTGTAGGGATGCATTCCCTTGCTACGGCTGTCAATGTTCTGGTGAATGCTTCTAATGTTTCGGCGCCAGTAGCCTAATCAGATATCCGGAGCTCCTCCCACCTGGGGTGGGCCTTGTACGACATCCAGTCTGCCTTCTTAACGTTCCATACATTGCGTTTCTGCTCGTTGTGTGGTGAGTTTATCAGCTTCAGGACAATAGGACAGTGATCGCTGTCTTCTGGGGATTCGGATGCGTTCCATAATGGGTCAGCACCAAGACGAGGAGAGGTTAAGGTCAGCTCTATTGCAGATTCAGAGTTGTACGATATTCGAGTCGGAGTTCCCGTGTTGAGTAAAGTTAGGTCAGGTTGGCTGATGAAGTCTTCTACCAGACGCCCCCGGGCATCTGTAGTTTGGCATCCCCAGGTTGTGTTGTGGCCATTGAAGTCGCCCATCAAAATGATTGGAGGAGGCAGTTGGGCTAATAACTCGTTCAACAATTCCAGAGATAAGGTGTGGTTTCTTGAGCTGTTATGTTAACTGTTTTTCTGACCAGCGTGTTGGGACGCGTTGTGGCGTAGATTCCCCGTTTCCTTAGTAGTTCTGTACTAAATAGTTTCTTCCTCCTTCCTCTTTGGGAACACCTTTTAAAAACTTTCAAAACAAGAAGTTGTTTTAATACCTTAAAGTTCATTCACAATGTTCTTTGAATGCATAATAACCCTGGATGAAACTGATGGAAATTCTATTTACTCAAGTAAGCCAAAATAAGAGAATTCGAACTTTTATTGATGACGTGTCGTCGCATGCAGTGTGTGATGTTACAAATTATTTTTCTGTACGAAAAAAAAACTCGAAGCAGAAATAAAGAAAAATGACCAATGGAAAATGTTGTGCACTTACTTTGTTATTAGGTACTAAATAAATTGAATCGAAAAAAACAGTAATGATATTTCAAATATGAAATCACTTAGCAAAATAATTTATTTAAACGCTCAAGTTAGTGACTTTCACCTTGCCGCTACTTCCTAAACAAATGCAATTGTAGAGCCAAAAATGACATGCTAAACATAAAGTCATTTAGTTCCTTAACGCTTAGGCTCATTTAATACCTCTCTGCGCAACAAATTTTAATGTTATATATGTTAGTAATATGTTGTGTTGCCAAATTCTACCTGAGTGTCAATGAAGCGGTGCGCATGCGTGCCTGCCCTAGGCAAGATGGAGAACTTCTCAACAGTGAAGCAGCCTAGTAAGTCTATAAGGATCCATGGCTTGTCCGTGGAGAAGCCGTCACGTGAGTGAAAGAAGGTGGCTTCGTCGCCGTCCACGGAAGTCGTTCCCGCACTGAAAAATTAACACGGTCAATGGAACGAATGTATTAAAGAAGAAAACTTTGCATTTTAAAAAGTATTGTATGATACTGCGATCAGATAAAATTGTAATTTGTATTTTTCGGCAGAATACTCATCTGCAAGATAATACTCATCTGAAAATTTCTTCCAAATAAACTGATTAAACGACATCAATATTGTGCATCAGGAAAGACGAAACTGATACCTATTCTGCAAAGAAAATTCGAGTCACTTTTTTGAGCAGTTATATTACACGTTGTTAGAGATAATTGTTCGTGTAATTTGGCTCACAGCTCATTGACTGGAAGGTAACAAAAGCTCTTTTTCTGATGTGTTCTCCAAAAGATGAAACATTAATCTTCTCAGACAAGTTGATTAGAAATGATCACATGACAGTAACCAGATGTCACGAGACAAGTTTGGTGTCCCTCATTATTTTGGCTTAACGAGGGAGACCAGATTCTCGGATTTTAGGGCTTGGCACACATCCATGAAAAAACACAAGAAATCAAACATATACAGGAATACCCTCAACATGAAAAAATGCACTCATGGGAAAATTCCCACATCAAATAAGTCACAAATGTTTACAAATAAACCATACAAATGATTGAGGTACTTACCGGAATTCAGTCACCACAATTTACAATCCGCGGTCTCCATTTGCTTCCTTTAGAAGCGAAGTTCATTTGCAAGGGTTGGACTCAATGCGCACAAATTTATCCATCCCGAAATTATATTAAAAGCAAGACCTTTTCCTACATATTGTATCAAGTTGCTATACCATTCAAATCATTGATAACGTTGGATAAGACTGACAATAGGGGATACTGATTGACACGCTAACAATTACCTAGCAGTTCTACCCTCCCTAAGGACATCCTTCTAATTCCTAATAATTAGAACTGAATTTGGCCGGTCAAACAAACCCCCTATTAGTTTAACTACACACTGAATACATAACAGAAATGCAACCTCTCCTACATTGCGTTTCTTCCAACAGTGCGTTTCACAATCATGCCTCCAGGCCACAAGTTCATTCCACTCGGACATCAGTTGGAGGGCGAATATGCAGAGTGGCCTAACCCACAAATCAGGGGTCAAAACTGGCAGAGTGGGCTAAGAGATCATTTCACCACCAAGCGGCGTAGATGTCATTCAGGCAGAGTGGCCTAACCAGCAGCGCGTATATAGTGTCCTGCTGCACCGCGCCATGCGTTCTGCGGCAGAGTGGCCTAAACAGCAGATTAATGCTTTCTCTATTTTATTTTTTGAGTATTTTAATGATGGTCTTTGATTCAACGCAAATTGAATATACAGAGTGTAACCAAAGAAGATGTACAAAATTACACACGTAGTAAAAGATGGCTAAATAAACACTTTTTCTTCCATGATGTTTTCCAAAAAATTATGGTTTTTGAGATAATAGCTGCTTATTGTATTAACGGATTAATTAAATTCAATGAGACAATTACTAGCGATATTTATATGGAATTTACTTTACAAAATCATTCGAAATGAGTTTAATAAATGCACTTCTTACATCTTAGTCTTAGCGACTATCGGATGTTAGGAAACACGTCTGGCATTTCAGAACTCTCACCAGCAGAGCAATCCTGGCCACGAGATCTTCCTCAGATCTAACGGGTGTAGCATCAACAAGGATCTTCTAGTGTCCTCGCTAAAACTTTTTTACCATACGTCCCTAGAACTAAGTTTTCTTATTCTAAACTCTCATATAATAAAAGTGTTTGAAGCGTAAATTCAGAATAAATATTGTGAGTAATTGGGTCATTAAATTTTATCCTTTAAGATAATAAACAGCTAATCTTTTAAAAACCGAAATTTTTGCGGGCAAATTTCATAGGAGAAAAAGTGATTACTTTGCCATTTTCTACTTAGTGTTCAATTTTGTACCTCTTGTTCTGGAACACCCTCTATTGCACTAACTAATCAACTCTTATGGCGTATAGTGCATGCAGGTGTTTAATAATATTTGGAAACAAATTTTAATTCCAGTGTTAAACAATTTGAAACTACAGTGAGGCGTATGCGTAAGTAAAGAGAAGGCAAATAATTATATAGGTTAGAGATCTACAATATTTTCATGTACAGAATATTAAACACAATCGTATCTTTTCCTTCTAGTGACACGTTACGTGAGGATTAGAGTGATAAAAATTTTATTTCTTAGTTTTAGTTTGAGAAATCCCAATACTGCAATCCACCATAACTACACAGAAAACAAGCAAAATGATTACAAAATGTTTTAAGTCGATTCTGACACGTTCAGTTGTCTCACAGTCTGAGTATTTTTTACTCCTCTATCTGTAACACAAACTAAATCATTTCTCAGCGAAGGATGATAAAAGATAACAAAAAGTTAATCATGGATTAGTATTTAATCATGATCTCCGTCAAACACATAATTTAACACTCATAAGTTATCATCCTGGAATGAGCATTAAACTGTGCGTAATTGGAGAAAAAAATCTGCGTAGATAGTCGAAAGAAAAAAATAGATAGAAAAGAGAAGGGCACATTTGCGACGAACACAATAAATGGCAAGCTTGATTTTGAATTAGGCTAGGTAGAATATGTTCAACATGGGTCTATAAGTTCCGATGCAGGCGTTTAAACACTAATTTAACGATGGCTCTTCTCAGATGGACGCGATCTTCAGATGGACGTGATATTCTAATTATTCTAACCTATTATAAAAACTATTTTCTACGCGCATAATAAAATGTGTAATGGGCATGAAAGTAGATTTAATTATACTCTAACATTAACTGAGCAACTTTGTGTTTCAGCTACTCCTTAGTTTCTTCATCCGGAATACACTCAGAATTGGGTTTCTTTTTTCTGATTTCATGGGGCAGATTGGTGAAAAGGCCACAAGATGAGATGGTATATAAGCAGTTAAGTCTTGCAGGATTATGAATTTTTCGAATGAAAGCTTCATTATTTCTTTATAAAGAGGCTCCAGGAGGACGGTTTCAAGTTGTTGCGTTTGCTGAAGTCAATAGTACGAAGTTCCTTGTAGTGATCGCTGGAATACTTGTACTGCATCAAGCATTCGTTTTTCTGGGAAACTTTCAGTCATTTCGGTTTCAGCCAGCTAAATTTGTTTCCTTTTATGTCGTCCTTTCATAACGTGAATTATGACTGAGGCATGGGACATCGATAAACTTGTCCTTCATGTGAGTACTCATACAGATAAACATTAAAGAAGCGACAATGTTTTTATTGCGGTTTTGTACGCCACAACAGTCTTAAAATGTATGAATCTTGTCGTAATTATGAAGATGATTTTTCTGTAGGAAAGTTAAACCAGATGAACCGGTCTCACAACTTCCTCGCTTCTCTTCGATCTCTTGCTGGACAAAAATGTGGCCTTTATCATGTCATGTACTTATTCCGAGGTTGTACAACCACATTTGCCTTGTATAAAAGGCAACAGAATAAAAATGTTGAGGTAAGGAATCGGCTGAGTTTCCTCCCGGTCAAACGTAATGCACAGTAGGCGGGAACTAGGCTGGTGACATTCCTCTTTTGTTTCCTTTAGTTCCTTGCGCGCAAGTTCAACACGTGTAATCTGCTCCTTATGGACTTTTTTATAGCTACGTCTTCTCTCTTCAACACCTAGATTTGCTTTATTTTTCATCTTGAACTCATCTCATCTAGCACACGTGTCTTTCTTTGGCAACTGTATTCCTACGTTGTATTTTTTGAGTTCTGTCATGAAATCGAATGAGTTGACGGGATGATCAAGATTTCTCTCCGTGTACAACGAATGCATTTTTGGGTTGGTAAGATCAGGACTGAAAAATAATTTGGGACTATCACTGGAGTGGGATTTGTACCATGGGAAATTATTAAGAATTATTGACACTTATTCTTCATCTCAGGTAAAATTTTTTTAGCAGGTACATGCTTGTTTCTTTTATCTAGCAAAGCAATCCTGCTTTCACTTTCTTATTGATTACATAAGTTACACGCTATGGTGAGATTCCCAGTGTAGAACAAAACACTGCCTTGCACGCTCTGTGGCCATATATACAGGGTGCGCCAGAGAAACTTACTTATTTGAAAAAATTCCCGCGCGATGAGTTGAGCGGGTAGAGGGGCGAGAGGGGGCGCATCATGAGATGGAAGTTCCCAAGTTTGTTTCTCCCGCCAGTCAGTTGCCATCATGCTCTGGTCTAGAGAGCAGCGGGCCTTCGCAGTCGAGAGCTTCTTTTCTAACGGTCGCTCAATTGTTGCTACGTTATTGGTGTGGTGTAAATCCACGTGAGCTTCACCAGAAGCCACTTAATTGTGAGCGAGTGACTGTCTGGTGTGCGATGTCGGTAATGGGAATAATTGGTCCTTATTTTGTATGCGCAATGGGGGTCGCCATTTATCCGATGTCATTTTCAAGACAACATGAAAAAAAATTGGGATATTGTATTCTCATATAAAAAATAATTTAAAACAATAACTGAAGTACTTTTGTTTTTATTGACCTTTCAAATAAGTAAGTTTCTCTGGCGCACCCTGTAGTATAATGAAATGTTTTCTATTCTGAATATTCAGTGGGGTATGGTTGTGACGCTTCTCTGAAACCTTAAAAAAATGTAAAAATGCAATTTACACAGATAGGGAAATAGTGGTAACCAGAAGATCTGCAAGTATGTTGAAAATAGAAAAATCTGTCGTTTCGTTAATAATGAGGAGAACTTCGCCGCGTTTAGTTTACATACCAGGTTGTTTAAAGCATCAGGAGTCAGGATCTATTATATATGAAAAATGCTAGTTCCTTTCCTATGTGCGCTCCTGATGTTTTTGGCTAGTTTTGAGTCAGAACGGACTTTAGAAATGAGTACAGGCAAATTATTTAAACGAGCAATGGGTAGGTTAAGGTCGGCAATAAAGACACATAATTTTAGTTCTGCGGATGATACTTTGTTTTGGTGATCTGACGGTTTACTTCTCATAAAATCAGTGACTTTTATCAATTTGCCATCAATCTTCGCATTGCTTTTACGCTTATCAGTTTTGTTTGACTTCTTTTATTTGTCGTTTTATTTGACTTAAGCTGCCGACTATCTCACAATAATTGTCGCAAAATTTGCAATACCCTTTACTGGAGTTGAGTTTGCTGACTTGTAGCCACAATGAACATTTCTCAACCGTTTGTAATTTTAATGAAACTTTCCGTTCATGCTTAACAATCTGTTTCTGTCTTAGAACATCACTGTCCTCACTATCGGAAGAAAACTCAATATTCGCTTTTTTAAAACTCATTAAGCACAGCAAAAGTACAGAAGCCGAACCAATACTCGACGAGTGCAGAACAGATCAAGAATACTCATTACTCAAATGCTTGTCAGTCTGTGTTAAACGATATCATGGATAAGCAATTTTATAAAATTAAAAACTAGCATTGCATTCAAATTGTTAACATTCTATATTATACAAAATGTGCACATAAAAACTTTAGACTGTAGGAGTGTAGCGCTACACTGGTGACGATGCGATGAGTTCTAAACTTCTAACTGGTAACAAACGCGTTGCGTCACTTTATTTGATCACACATTTCGTTTAATTTACCTCCTATTCACATGGAAAGTTTGGTAATTGCCAAAAATAATGCTAGTATTTATTGGTAGGATCTAATTTCTTACATATATCATAGAAATCTTTGAAACGTACCAAAATTCGCCGCTTCAGGCTAACGTTGAACAGCAATTTCAACAAAGTGACATTTGGAGCAGAACGTACCAAATGTTTACGAACGTACCAATTTCAGTAGCCCTGCTACTGAGCTTGCCATCAAACTAATGTAGTGCACGCATGATGCAACTCTGTACTGTGATGCAAAAGCTCATCGTTGTCATGGTAACATGCACCTGCTGCTGCAATTATGCCACAGCCAGACAGGAAGCCCCACCCTTTTGTTTGCGCCAGAGTGGCATAAACGACTGAGCAATTCTTTGTTCAGTATATAGGCGAAACGCTGTCGCTTATCCCACTCTGCTTATCACTGCCCTAAAATTCAGGATTTTGTAGGTTAGGCCACTCTGCATATTTGCCCTCCAGTTCAAAATCACGGGCACTATGGAAAACATCAGTTCATCAAACGTGCGCCGACGAATGTGCGATCAATCATTCTGACTCTCCGTAAACCGGTATTTCTTTCCTCCCAACCTGCAACATTTAAATAATTGACCCATTACTCTACCGTAAAAATTTTTTTCATTTACAAATTCCGCTTCAATTTAAATGCATCAACTTTAAATCACATAAATTTCGAATCGCACTTTAAAAAAAAATTTATCTCACCCTCCCGATGACATTTGATTTTCTTTTTCTTTGACCGCCACGGTCTTGTTTTAATTTTCATTCTGCAAATAGATAGAGAAACCTCCAATACCGAAAAATTCTTCAATTTTTTTTATTTCATATAAATTTCGACGCACGCTGTATCCACCTATTATTTTCAGCACAACTTTATTTCCATAACCTCCTATTTATTACGCGCTTCTATCTCAGACGGTTTTCGACGCACAACTGTCTTTCCCTAAGAGCTACACAGCAAGTGTTTCTTGAGCGATGCCCTCTATCTCTTATCCGACCAATGATGTCCTCAGAAACTTCAGAAGTGAACACTTAAACCCCTCCTACGTGTCGATTTGGCTGTTTGATTGGGTACCCTGACGCTCGAATTCTCATCTTAGGGTACAGAGTCCTTTTTGAGCCTGTAACGCTCAACTATTTCTTGTACATTTTCTAAGGCTGCGAGTTTGGACTCCCCGCTGTCCTGACATCCTGTCGCAGCGAGCGACCTCGCGAACAGCTCGTAGGCTGCGTACCCTCAAGCTCAAGTGGTATGCCATATATCACTCTCTTGTGGTCACCTGTTTCTCAGCCTGTCGACCTACATCCCGTCTCGCTTACCGCAAACTTTTACGATCTCCACATTCACACATCTCATACACAAACATGCAAGACCTCACAAGGCATGCAAAGTATTGATGCAACAAGAACGTACTGTTGGAACATGTAAGTTTTAATACGCGTTAAAATTTCAACGAACGAATCTTAATAAAGAGCTACAAAACAACCTGCAACCTTGTAATAACTTTATAAGCAAAGTAAAGGACAATTTAGTCATTAAAGAAAAGCACAATCTAGTCATTCAAAAATAAAGCAAAAGATAATTTAGTCACTATAGAAAAACACAATCTGGTCATTAATTCATTCAATTAAAATATTTCGTAACACAGAAAACCTACATTTTTTAGTAATTTTATAATGAACTTATAGACTGAGCAACGCTTCGACTGTGAACAGATTAAAATGCATGTCTTACAGCTCAGCTAGAACTGACGAAGAGGTGACCGGCTTTCCTCTGGCGACCTCAGAGCTTCCAGGACTCGTAGACGCAAACAAGTTTGAGCCCGTAGTGCGCCCGTCAGTGTAGACTGGTGGCAACACTCGACACTCTCCTTCGGGAGAAACAAATGACACAAAACTGAGGCACACATCTCTGCAGGAAAAAAGAATGAAAATAAACTATAGAAAATTTAGCCTCTGCCAAATAAACACAATGAAAATAGACAAAGACACGTCTCTCTGCGGAAAAAAAGAGGTAACCAGCGAAAGTACGCATTTCTGCGGGAGAAGAAGGAAATCAAAACGAAGGCACGCAGATTTGCAGAGAAGAAGAATGAAACTTAACTGAGGCGTGCAACACCGCGTAAAAAACAGTGCAAATGTACAATAAATTAATTTTTCTCGCATCATTATTGAAACCCATAAATATCATTTAATGATCAATAGATAGTAAACTAACACTATGGTCACACAGTATAAATCTCTCGAATTATTATGAATCTCTTCCCATGAATACATTTCATCCTGCCAATATTTACGACGAATGAAGTAAGTAATAATTGCGCATTTGCATTGGAATACACTTGGATATGAACAAGAAACTCTGTTATTCTAAGATATGTAGCTGGGTTAACTCACTTGTAAACAATTTTACGATATAATACAAATGACAGGAGTAAATTTGAGATAATTGTACACTGCACAGTTATCTAAACCACAGTTCTTTTTAACAGCGCCAATGATCTATGTTAAAATGTCGAAAAATTTTCAGATAGGATTATGTTTGAAAAATTACGGAATGGATAAAAAATAAATTTGTCACGCACTTTAAGTTGTTGAACTAATCAGCGAGTCATGAAGTTAAGAAATTCGAATTCATGAATTGAAAAAAAGTTTAACTCGCAGAATAACAATCATTCCATGCTCAAAAATATCTCTAATATCCTAACAATGTTCAAGTGATGTCATCAATGATTGTGCCATTTGTGGTCCGTTCAAATTCATCTTATAGCTCAAAAAGAAAATTAAATATTAGAAACATTTACTCAAGAGTCGAGTGTAGACTAAGCATGTTCGCTGTTTAGTTAACACTAACATCCTACTGTGAAGGCTCCTCGAATTTTACGAGCTAAACTGATTTTGATTTTTTAGAGAAATAAAAATATTGAATTCATTCACCTATGGCAAACAGCATGCATAAAATTAAGCGTGTCAAATTAAACATTAAGTTTCAATAGTTGCAACCAATTTCTGAATTCGAAATGAAGAAATATTAACAAAGTTAGAGCTATTTTTTTTTTCCAGAAGTTGTTTATAATTTCTGCAAAAGTAAAATATTGTCATTCATGATGATCCCTGAACTCTAGTCCAATGATGCATCGCTTGCATGTGGGACCATCAATGATTCCAGCATTAACATTACTATTGCTCACCATCCTGATTACCAAGCATTCTCATTACTACCATTTTATTACTCCTCATTCTCATTGCTCACAATTCCTAGTACTTACCATTCTCGTAGTGGAAAAGCTCACATGACTCATGGCTGCAAAACATTGCACAAACACGTACGCTTTTCAAGTTGATTGTTTTTAAATCAAGTGAGGGACAAACACAGTTACTTCTTGTCTTTGCCGTTGTTAGATAAAACCAATTAGGCGACAAAGCGCAGCAGAGATGATGATGTAGCAGACAGAAAACTAGCAGCCTCATCTTGTTCAATGTTTCCATCTATCTGCGAAAAAAAACTTTTGAGTAGTGAATAAATGTTGGGTTCAACAAGCATTGGAAATTCTACCAAGGAAACGACAACGCATAACCAAGACAGGTTCTATTCCTGTGCTAGTTATCACAAATATTCTTACTGGGAGATAAACATGCTTCAAAAAATCCTGACGAATTATACTTTCATTTTCAAAGCCAGATAAAAAATGTTCACGTTGTTTTATTGATATACATACAAACACATACAGAGTAGTGGCTGCTTTGCTGAACAAACTTTTGCATAAGGTTTTCGAATAAATCAAGTTTAAATGAACCAAAAAAAAACCCCACACATGTACTACCAGAATTATTATTCTTCAGTACACTGAGCCGATGAGCGCACACAAAAACATTATAAAAGATATCGTCAAGTGCACCGCAGTGCACGAACACCTTCGACTCCTAAAATGTATATATATACGTACATTATCTGTATATATTGTTCTTGTGTGC
This sequence comes from Platorchestia sp. MABIK, assembly GCA_014220935.1. Lineage (NCBI taxonomy): Eukaryota > Metazoa > Arthropoda > Malacostraca > Amphipoda > Talitridae > Platorchestia > Platorchestia sp. MABIK. Next base: position 78,256 of record JACJUY010002932.1, on the reverse strand, counting down.
ATCATCGTTAAAGCATAGATTTAAAATTGAATATTTCTCGGGCAAAAATCCAAATTACAAGATGCAGTAAATTATTTATCCGTTGCATATGGCTCAGCATGAAAGCCATTTTAGGATGAAGATACGAAATAAATTTGAACAAAGGTCATAAGCACAATGCACGAGAAAAATTTGTCTTGGCTAAAACCCAAACGGATCCATACTTCAATTATAAACGAAGATTTTTATAAAATTTTCTTTCACGGTGAACGTTGACTTTAGAACTACACAGTCAAGAAAACGCGTGGTTCATACTACCTTTAATGATTATTTAAAGCAACCCTAATAATATTCAAATTCAAACAGAAATGCTCATGGGCAAATGAATGCAAACCTCTCTACTTAGCAATGGATATTAAATATCCGAGTTTTGGATACCTAAGTTTTAGGTATCTGAATTTTGGATACCTAAGTTTTGGATATCTGAATTTTGGAAAGCATTAGCGGTCTTAATGGAGGATTGAAGAATGAAATTTTACCACAATGTTAATGCTAACATAGTGTTTGTCATCCACTACCTAGAATAAGTGAAGACAACGAGATATTGGGGCGTTATGTGTATCTCTAAATAATGAAAGTATCCTTAACTATCCATTGGTATTTCAACAGTTGATATTTGATTCCCACAAAACAGGATAACAATGCTTACTAATGGTGGGTGCTGTTGATATTTGAGAATGTTTTTTTTTTCGGGAAGCAACGGCCACCTCGGACATTCTCATTCACGAAATATGTTACAAATGAAGATACTGAAAATCTCTAGTGTTCACTCGCCGCCACTGTCAATCAGTGCCGTATTCACAACGCTGGCAGCGCTTGCAAGGCCTAGCTGCAGAAGAGAATTATTGTCCATTTGATCGCGATAGTCATTTATCATATAATAATTCTGCTTGTTCCTTCATTAGTCACTTAGTCTGTCCGTTACGCTTTCGTCCGAGTTTGCGGTATCATGGATACTGAATTCCTGAGTGTTACATTAAAAGATCGCCTCTACATGCGTTGTTTTTTTCATATTTTATATAAGTTTCTCCTAATTGTTAGGAAATATTTTTCATCAGAAGACTGTCTCTTACACAAAAATCTGTCGTGAGTATCGATGAGATCAGCGTTTTTTCTTCCTGTATAAGTGATAATTGCGCCTTATAACCACACAATGGAGTGAAAACTGGAAGCTGCTCACGATAGAATGAGACTCTAGCGGCAGAGAATAAGGAATGAACAACAGCAGGAAAGCCTTGATAGGGACAGGCAACGTCAGCAAGTGAGACGAGCTGCAATGAATGATGTACAACATGAAGAGTACCTGCAGCGAGACAGTCGAAGGCAGCAAATCATGCGTGGAAATATGGACGAGGAGCAGCAATCTTGGTACCTTGAGCGGCAGAGAAATTTATTTCAGCAAAGAAGGCAAAATATGGAAGAGGAACAGCGAGCACAGAACCTAGAGCGCCAAAGAAATTTATTTCGGCAAAGAAGGCAAAATATGGACGAGGAGCAGCGAAGGGTTGGGTTACCATAGGTTAGATAGTGTTGATGAAATTTTTCACAGGTCCACAGCCTTTTTATGTTTGGTATATTACTAGGATAGCTTCGGTTAGGATAAGTTAGTAGGTTAGGTTAGGATAAGTTAGGTTAGAATATGTTATGTCAGAATTTGCTAGATAATTTTGAGCAAATTTTTCACGTCTACCTAGCTTAGCAATGACATTGGTTAAGTTAGGTTAGGTTAAGATACGTTAGGAAATTAAAGATATGTTAGGTTACGGTAGGTTATGTAATGTTGACCAAATTTTTTCAGGGGACCACTTTTTTTTTATGTTTCACATATTATCGGGTTAGGTTCGGTTAGGATAGGTTCGGCGAGCATAGGTTAAGTAATGGAATGGAATGTTGGTGGAATTTATTCAAGTGTCCGCAGTTTTTCAATGTTTGGCATATTATCAGGATCGGTTCGAATACCATAAGTTAGGGTTGGCTTGATTAGAAAATGTTAGGTTAGGGTAGGTTAGGTTAGAATATGTTATGTTAGAATTGGTAAGGTAATGTTCATCGAATTTTTTCACGCGTCCACCTAGCTGAATGATGACATTGGTTAAGTTAGGTTAGGATAGGTTAGGCAAGGATAGGATAGGTTAAGATATGTTAGGTTAGGTTAAGATATGTTAGGTAAGAATAGGTTAAGATGTGTTAGGTTAGGATAGGTCAGGTAATGTTGACGGAATTTTATCATGGGTCCACGGTTTTTTATGTTTGACATATTATCAGCAACTGTTCGGTTAGGATAGGATAGGTTAGAATATGTTGGGATGGATTAGGTTAGAATAGGTTATGTTGGATTTGGTGAGATAATGATGACCGGGTCGCGCTAGTGTCAAAAGCTAGTCGATGCCCGCCTTCCAGCATGATCACCTGTGCTGCATGCCAGATACCGCTAGATCTTGCATACACCTGCGATGCATGCCAGATACCGCCATTGTACAGATCATTCTCTATCGAAGCTACATGTTTATTTGGATAAGAAGACAAAAATTTTACGAATTGGACAATTCTATATTGCTATCGTAATTTTCTTCATGATATGTTGTGAGAATTTCATTTGTACTTCATTCTTTTTGGTGAATATAAGTCATAGATATCATCTGACAGAACTCTAGAGACAATGAACGAACTATTTGGAGAGTCGGTAGCTAAACACACGCATTTAAAGACTGTCTTCATTTTGTGTTACAATAATTCGTCGTCAGGCAAAGTGAACAATATTCATGTTCAAAAAGCTGTCGTTGCTTAGTTATTACATAATTAAGTTTATGATGCAATATTCCAATATCTCCTGCCGATTTCAAAATTTTAGACTAATCTTCAACCCCGTATGACCTCAGAATTTTAGAGTACTTGCATATCTTCAAGCGAAACCCTCATTTGAACAATATGGACAGTTCGTTTCCTTTGCAAATATTGAATAGGTAGATTCCTAGTCAGAACTAGCCTAATTTCATTTCATACTTATGTGTCACATGTATTCTTTCTGGGCTTCTATATTTTATTCTTTGTTCTTGTTCGTCTCATACTTTGTATTTTTACTTTCATGATATATTTATAGCACATACAATTCATTTTACTTCGATCTTATATTTCAGACGTAATTATTTTGTTTTTCGTGTGAACTAATGATGTAGCTGGACTCCGACACGTTTTCTTAGTAAAAATGATCACTTGTATTGGAATTTCTTTCGTTTTTAATTTTCTGATGAGGTTGCGATTAAAGCAAACCATTGAAGTGTTCAGATCAATTAAGTTAATATAATTACAACCTGCTGGCTGATAACTGTACGGAGATAATACTAGTTTGTGCAGGATGTTTTAAGACAAGAGGTACACAATTTCACTAGCAGAATATGGCCAGATGAACAGTCTTTTTCCTTGAAATTTTCAGAACACTTTTGGGTTTGTGAGATATTAGCAGTTTATTGTTTTAAAGTATGAAATTTGATGACACAATAACTCGCAATATTTAGTTTGAATTTACGTTACAAACACTTGTCGTCCTATCCAAATAAACATGTAGTTTCGCTGGAGAATGATCTGTAGAATGGCGGTATCTGGCAGCCGTTACAGGGGTGGTGGTGGGGGTTTGTGTGATAGTGGCGGTGATGCTGCTAGATTTTGAAACATCTTGTACAAACAAGCATTATCTCCGTACAGTTATCAGCCAGCAGGTTGTAGTTATATTAACTTAATTAATATATCTGAACACGTCAGTGGTTTGCTTTAATCGCAACCTCATCAAAAACTTAAAAACGAAGGAAATTCCGATACAATTTATCATTTTGACTAAGAAAACGTTTCGGAGTCCAGCTCCATCATCAGTTCACACGAAAAACAAAAGATTACGTCTGAAATATAAGATCAAAGTAAAATGAATTGTAGGTGCTATTCATATATCATGAAAGAAAAATACAAGGTATGAGACGGACATGAACAAAGAATAAAATTCAGAAGCACAGAAATAATTCATGTGACACATAGGTATGAAATGAAATTAGGCTGGTTCTGACGAGGAATCTACCTATTCACTATTTGCAAAGGGTACTAACTGTCCATATTGTTCAAATGAGGGTTTAGCTTGAAGATATGCTGGGACTCAAATTCTTAGGTCATACGGGGTTGAAGCTGAGTCTAAAATTTTGTAATCGGCAGGAGATGTAGGAACATTGCATTATCAACTTAATTATGTAAGGACAAAGGAATGATAGCATTTTGAATATAAATATTGTTCACTTTGCTTGACAACGAACTATTGTGTCACAAAACGAACAACAGTCTTTAAAAGAGCGTGTTCCGTTGATATCTATTATTTATAGGAAAAGAATGAAATACCAATGAAATTCTCACAACATAAAAATGATAGCAAAGACAGCCGATTTAAAAATCATTTTAATTAGTGAACGTTTCGGCTACAAGCTCAAGCCATTATCAACACCTGTAAAAGATAATTGAAAAACAGAAAATACGACACGGCTAAAAGACAAAAAAGAATACAACTTAGAATAGTGCGAAAAAAAAAGGGTAACGGAGAGATTATACTACAGTTATATTTTGTAAATCAAGCTATTTCTAATTGGAATGATGATAACATTGAATTAAGAGCTGGTTTTAATTGTTTAATGTACAGAGATTCAAGTATATGTAGGTCGTTTCTATTTGCACAGAAACTTAAAATTGAAAAATCAGATTTGCTCACTATTACACTACACTGCTCAGCGTGATCCCTAATGGCTGAAAAAGATGGCTTGGCTAAAACTCTACCCGTTCTGGAGCTCCTACCAACGTGCTCGAAAAATCTAGTTCTAAAACTACGTTGGGTGCAACCCACATAGCTAGACCCGCACAGCGGGTAGGAGCTCCAGAACGGGTAGAGTTTTAGCCAAGCCATCTTTTTCAGCCATTAGGGATCACGCTGAGCAGTGTAGTGTAATAGTGAGCAAATCTGATTTTTCAATTTTAAGTTTCTGTGCAAATAGAAACGACCTACATATACTTGAATCTCTGTACATTAAACAATTAAAACCAGCTCTTAATTCAATGTTATCATCATTCCAATTAGAAATAGCTTGATTTACAAAATATAACTGTAGTATAATCTCTCCGTTACCCTTTTTTTTTCGCACTATTCTAAGTTGTATTCTTTTTTGTCTTTTAGCCGTGTCGTATTTTCTGTATTTCAATTATCTTTTACAGGTGTTGATAATGGCTTGAGCTTGTAGCCGAAACGTTCACTAATTAAAATGATTTTTAAATCGGCTGTCTTTGCTATCATTTTTATTTTGAAACTTGCACGAGTGCTCCAAATTCTCACAACTAATCATGACGAAAATTACGACAGCAATATATAATTGTGCAATTCGTAATATTTTTGTCTTATATCCAAATAAACATGTAGTTTTATAGAGAATGATCTGTAGAATGGCGGTATCTGGCATGCATCGCAGGTGTATGCAAGATCTGGCGGTATCTGGCATGCAGCCCAGGTGATCATGCTAGAAGGGGGGCATCGACTTGCTTTTGACACTAGCGCAACCGGGTCCACCTAGCTTAACAATGGCTTTGTCCGTGGAGTTGCCGCGAGTCCTACTAGTATGTAGTAATGTGGGTGATAATACGCGGTTCAGTGCAGTTAGACGGCACCCATTGGCCGCTTTATAAAATGTTGCGGAGACCTAAATTTCATGTGACACATTGCTGCGTTAACTGCTCTGCGCGAGCCTTACTGTGCCACTTTGCACTGATGCCGGTGCAATGAAGTATTTTATGAATCTAGAGACCCTCAGAGAGAATAATAATAAAATAGTTACTACTTAAAACAGCTTATTCAGAGATGTCGTAATCATTGGGAAAAAATAACATTTTGTCAATTTTGTATCTGATGTTGCTCTATTTTTGAATTGAAAAATGGAATTCAGGCAAATTTATTTTATAAGAAAGTTTTAGGAACAGCTAAGAATTTAAGAAAACTAACTGACATTGAAATGTTTGTTGACAAGACCCTAAATCTGAATAAGTTTAAATAGATAATTGAAAAATATAAACGAACATTTAATGAAGTGCTCAGCTTGCAAATCGTTACAATGTTCAGCTTGAAGGTCAAGGATTATAACGCAATTTATGATTGCATTAGTTTATTGATATAAGCTACGTTTGATTTAATTTGTAACTTAATGCGGTATTAATATATAGTGTGATTGCTTAGATTTTTTCCTGGTTAATTAATCTGCTGCACGAAAAATTAGTCAAAGAGATTTCAAACCTGGGAACAAAAAACATGCAGAAATTACATCTAAATTTCAAGACTGAATGAAGTGTCAAAATTGTTAAAATGTTTCATGTGAGCTGTCATTAACTTGAATGGTAATTAGTAATTGTAATTTTAAGCAGCTTCTAGAATCTAGAACCTGCCTGAATTGAAATAGCGCTGCAGTCTCAGGTTTTTGAGATAAAAGAATACTTGAACAATCAAATAGCAAACATTAGCCTTCAAGGAAAAGCTAACCTGATGTTCGTATTTTTTCAAGCACGTCACGTTAGATTCGAGAAAATTATAAAAGCTCCTCTATTTCACCAATCATTGCTCATGCATTAGCCATCCACTCCACACACAAAAAAATAGTTCTTCTTTGAGTACAGAATTTGGTTTCGAGCTTAATGAACGCAAGATGACTGATTACAATGAGGGCTATTAGTACGACAACGAGCGGGTATTTGAGGGCTATTAGTACGACCGTATCGCCAGACTTGGCTCAACAAAACCAGATCCGAGAATGCAACATTCCTGAACTTACCAATATTTTTCAAATGTTTAAATCTGAACTTTTTGAGTTTTAATCATTCGAATTAAATGCATGTTTTAAAGAGGATTATGAATTTCATATAAATAACAGAAATTTTTACCAATAAGAAGCATTTGCAGCCCGAGCTTTGCTTGTCGAGAGTTCCAGAATCCTTGCTAAAATGCATTAGCGCTGAAAGCGCAATGAGCTAAAATGGGTTAGTTTCATTAGTCAACCGCTTGTATAAGAAAAGGAAATAGTGAGGACTCCGAACATGCACTGAATGCTTTCATGGGCCTGAGTACAGTGGTACAGTATCCCGTAGCTTAAGAAATAATGCCATATGAATTTTGTTCCATGCCATTTAGAAGCATTTTCCACGACCAGATGAAGAAATTTCAAGCGACTTGAACGTGAAACATTATGCTCCTTTATTTCTAGTCTCGCACAAACACACATTTGTGAAGCGTCACGATTTGCTCTATAGTCTTGCTTTATTGAAGTGCGAGCCCCCTAATGACACTTCACCGTTCGAGGCCTCGATTTTCCTCGCCTAGGCTAATAGCTAAGCCGTCAAACTTTTATATTGCTATCATTACTTTTCATTCGTACCAACTCGAGTAATGTTAGATAGCATTTTTTTTTCTCTAAAACACACAAAAAAAATTACAGGTGACAATCAGCGAGTAAATATCCGCTAAATCGTTCTGAATGATTTGGATGACAACAAAAAATCCAGAATAAGGGGAGCGTAAAGTATCGAAAAGAAAATTATTCCGCGCCTCGGTAGGGTAGTATGGATATTATTCAGCAGTAGGACTAACGAAATAGGTTTGCGGGTGACTGTCTGTGAAAAATGTTGGTACGAAAAATAGTGAAATTGTCATTAAAACAGAAATAAATATTTATTTTGAGTAAAGAGCTGTTTTCGGCACTGGTCGACGAACAAACATTTCAATGCTCTCAACCTATACTCCATAGTCAAAAAAAGCAAATTTAAAAACGAGCTTTTGTTTTAATCAAGTTTACGCATGTCATTTTTAAGCATTTTTTTTCAAGTATTTGTTTTGACATGACTAACGCTAAAACGCGATGACATTTACAACCGGCCGAGGCAGTTATAATTTGAAATTCCAAAATAGAATAAAGAAATATAGCTAAGTTCTTCCTTTTCTTGAAACGAAGAAACACCGGACTCGCAGTGCCAGGAATCGAACAGACCAATATTCTAATGAAAAGCAATCGCTTTCCACAATAGTTCAGAATGTCCTCTTGGAGGTTGATTCTGTTTCTAATTCAGAAGTTGAAACTTTTCATCCTATTGTTAGCACGTCCTAACGATTTGGAGCACGTTCCAACATTAATTAGGCTAAAATTTCATTGTTTGACGCGGGAAAGAAATAATCAGAGAGGTCAATTTTTTTGCACCACCAAAAACAATTTGTCAGGTTGGAACAGACGACTTAGCTTCAAAGCACGTCTTGTTAGATTGAGTAAGATTGTAATTAGGAATGCGAATGAGGCACTTCTTGCACATTTTTATTGGTTTGGGCTGAGGTTCAAGTGCTATTTCCAACACCAGTTTCCGAAAAAATATGCATGCTTTCAAAGTTGAATTATATCATTACATTATTTTTAGGGATATGTATTATACTACAAATAGAAATATTCCCGCTGATGAAACATATCAATCGACAAAGTGTTGGTGCAAATCTGGCTGATTTTTACACATTGACAGAACTGTTCCATTATAAATGTCATTTGGATATAATTTTGTGATATCAATGTTTATTCAAATTGGGTTTTAAATGCTGGCGAGTCGATCAGCTCTGAGCCAAGAACAAAAAAAATTCAGTGTCTTTACCAGACGTCAACAAATCATCCTAAAAGAAGTGTGGTGCGCGGGTAACATGTGTGCAATCAAAATTGTCTTTAATTCGCGACGTATATAACATCCGTTTCACCAAAAAAATGCATTGTTCATCAGTGGATCCGGAAAAATTTACCTTTGAATTTGTGTTCAACCCAGTGTGAATTTTATTGTGAATTCATAGATATTAATCCTTAATGACACCTGCAACTGATACATCTAAAAATTAATATTGCTTAGACTAGAAGAGATTCATTTCATTGTGATTAGAATAATTTTTCTTAACAGTCCAAACAGAAATAACCACGATATCCATTAAATTTATCAATTGGGTTACAAGAAGGACAGATAATTTATGGACAAAATTGTCGTGAAAGCTACCATTATGAAATCATTAACGACGCTTGTATTAAAATTTCATTCGATTGGAGAACAGATTCTGCCTTTTTTATTGCAAACACAAAAGAATTCTTTTTAAATATCTTCTTAGTGACTTCGGAAATTTACAGCAAAATCATATACGTGCATCAGGTACGAAAGTTTGCCTGTATTTTATATACTTAGAATCAACGTTGCTAGACTTCTCTAAGGAGGCATTGAAAAGCTGCAGTCTGAACTCTTGGCCATAACGTCCAATTTCACTAGTAATTATTGATCTGAAATATGGTTGAGAGAGAGTTAATTATATTGAATCTGTTTTTTCGCTTCATGTACTCCCGCCAAGATTACAGGAGTATTGTGAGAATATTTAATTTGAAACCAAAAACTCTTGCCGGCACTCATAAATATTGGAGCGTCACTCATATGTTTCTAACTCCTATGTTTCTAACTGCTAGCAGAATGTTTTGGGTTCAAGATTACTCATGCATCCTACTCGTAAGATTATGTTAGCATGTACTGCAAAAGTTCAACTGATAACGAACGGCAAGATTTGTACGTTGTAAAGCCAGCCTTTGGAAGCAAAGTGTTTTTCACTGTTTCGTACCACAATTTTCGAGTTTCAATAGTGCACCATCCACTTCGAATCATTACTTTCCAACTTTTCAACTGGAATTTCGTCAAACTGCACAAATATGTATACTAATAAGAGTGAATCTCCTAGAATAAAACGACGTTCATGTCAAATTTTTGCGAGGAATGGTGAAACCACACAAATCGTACCTGTAAAATTGCAACAGCGAGCACTGGCTGTTGCGTGTGATTTTGATTGCAAGATGACCGATTGATGAGGAGGCTTATAGCAAAGTGACAAATTGTGGAAAATCTTTCCTCGCAACATCACATTCGACGCAATTAATCGGATCCATGACTCACAATCTTGAAATTACGGAACAATTTTCACTGTATTTAATCCGATCTATATTGAAATAAATCAAATGAGTTAAGACAATGCTTAGAAAATCGGTATAAATTTTACGAAAATAATATCAAATTTTCCAATACACTCAGGAATTCCATTTGAGTTTTGCTAGTCCATAGTCCGGTGACTTTGAATGCATTAGCAACACAATTGACGGTTGTGGGCTAAAATCCGTGAGCTTTATTAGCCCATCGATTGCATGATGGAACGGATTAGTGAGAGCTCAAGAAATGCACGGCATGCCCTCGTGATCCTCAGTTCAGTGCAATACCATAGTTTACAAAGTAAATTTTCCTGAAATTTTTCTCATGTGCAATGTACATTTTGAAGCATTTTTTGGCAAAGTATATACATTGTGGAGCGACCTGAATATTTGTAATATTATTGTAATTTTGTATTTGGAGTCTTTCACTAGGATTCGTATAGTGTCACAATTTTCTACATTCTCTCACTTCAATGAACTGTGCGCTACCTGATGACCTGATCATAGTTCGTTCGTGAAAAATACGAATTTTTGAATCTTTATTTGAAAACATGAGTCGGCGTGCACCAAAGTGAAACAGTTTTCCAAATACTTTTCGAATGAACGGAAGTTCGCCACAAAATGACATATGAGCTGCAAAAACATGTGTCACGAGACGTAGGTCCCTCATTAGTTTGCATTAACTAAGACGCCTCGGAATATTTTAGGAATGACACACCTCCATAGCTCTTAAATAATGATTCAACAAAAAAAAATCAAATTTACTCACAGCAGATACATCAATGCACTACAAAGAACATAAACGTCAAATAAGTACGGGTACTCACCCAGTGTGATGACACCGACTTTCATCTCCGTTATTTTCTTGCAGTACATCTCGGGCTCCTCCAGATGATATCAGTTTCCGCTTTCCGTTCACATACAATATCAGTATCTAAAATTTATATTCCAGACCAACACCCTAACTCAAATCCTGAATAGAAAGATGCACAATATTGTTTCGATGCGCAACACAATTTATGTTACTCTGAGAATTAATAATCTACTCGCTTTGATTTTAAGAACAATACATGAGATTCCCACATTCTAGCAGCTAATACCAATATTTGTGAATTATTGACATAGAAAATCACTATACATAATCGACCGCCCGAGTTTCCCCATCAGATATCAATAGCAATGCTTACATTTCTATAGGGAACATCAATACTGCATCTACACTTACAGTATTACACTACGCATTTACTCGAGCGAGACACATGTAATCAGGCACACTACACTAGCTCATTTTTCTACGGGTGAATTTTCGTCGAAACTTGGTATTCACGGTGACACTTTCCGACTCGCCCTTAGGTTTTGGCTTAACACCATTCGTAACTTGAGATGTATCTCCCTTTAATATACCGCACATTATACAAATCAATTCTTCAAGAGATTTAATTTTATATTGATATAAGATTATTAATTTAACTCCCCTCTATCTGTGCCCTAGTATTTGATTTTCTTTTCAGTGGCGACTTTGGTTTGTTGTTTTGTTTTTGAAATGATAAAAAAGGCTAATCTCCCCCTTTCAAGGGAACACTTTCATCTACTCTCCATTGTTCAAGTGAACGGCTTCTTAAGCGCATCATGTGGGCACTCACATCAACGCCATTCCTGAATCTGGATCCTATGAGACTAACACAATTTTGTTTGAGTGCCACATTGATGGCCTCCTCTTGTGGTGGTGCTTCATACGCGTTATTCCTGGCGTTTGCGCTTCTTCGTGCTCTTGCGCGAGACATCTCGTTCTCTCCTATTATCAACACTCTTCCAAAACTGGTATAATCTTCAATCGTAATTCATGAGGTGTGTGTATGAATTTCCCGACATTTACGCATAAAAAATTCTAAAACACAAATTTAGCGTTACTCAAACATTAAACAACATTTTTCTGCCTTCCGCAGTTCCTTGTACCAAAATGCTAATTCATACATTAAAACACTTGACATGCGCATGGCTCCACGAGCTCACTATATTAATACAGATACTTCTACAGAGCATTTAACACATACACGTATTCTAATCATGAATTTTCACCATTATTCCTGTAAAACTGATCACAAGTGTAAACAAATTTGAGCTTGAGATTAAAGTGTAATCATGTGAGATCGTGGCCAAATTAGTTGTTACGAGACGTAGGCCTCTCGTTAATTTGCATTAACTAGAGCGCCTCTGAATAATATTGTGGAATGACACTCGTAATGCTGAAATTTCGAAAAGGAACATCTATACCGCCTCTACACGTATTACACTACGCATTTACTCGAATGACGCACGCATAATCAGGCTCACGATACTGCACTCTCGACACTAAGTCTCAATTTCTCGACTTCATGTACAGGTGTGTAAAAACACACAGCGGTTAGTATATTTTGTTGGCAAAAATTCCGTCAACTTCACATCGAGTTTCCCTCGCACATCGGCCTGACCATCCAAGGACTTTGCTAATTTCACGCATAGCTATGAGGCCTCAAACAAAAGGGGAGACCGGGTGAGAAAGCAAGCCTGAATGTTCTTCGCGGGAAGAGAATGCGCGGGGCGTCGACGTGGACAAGGGTAGAGCCACGTCACCGACGAGAGCCATTAAGCACACGGGAAGTTACCGCGAATAAAACGAAGTAACGGCATGCAACGGTTAGATCAATCAGATAATGACGCACCAGTACATGAGAGAAAACTCTCGAAGCTTCCGGAAGAAGGCAACAGAAGAGGATATAAGAGAAGCTCAACGACTGAACGTTTTTTTTCCGGGTGGTACGATCGAGCGGCACAAGGTACTAGCGTGTGTAAGGCGGCCGGAACGGCACGCCTGTGTGTCGGACCCCAAGCACAACTTAACACTGGTGTCAGAGTGAGAGTTGGTTCATGGGAAGAATTTAATGTAGCAAGAGCATCGTGTCAGCAACATTCTGCAAGTCATGATGCCAGAACCGGCACACCGATGGCACCAGACACCAGAAACGACGCACCGGTAACCGCCAGAAACACGAAACTAAGGCGAGGCCCACAACATTGAAACGAGTTCACTTGCAACTCGAGAATTTAATATACATGAATCTTCATGTATTCAAGCACCTTCAGCCTGCCGATATAAACCACGCAATTATGGAGTCTGCTGTGACACTTGACCAATTTACATGAACCTCCAAGGGTCCAAGCACTTACAGAGCGCTAATGTAAACGACATAAGTACCGACAACGCACGTCAAAGCACCAGTGAGACCCGCATCGGAGCGTGTACCGACATCACTCAAAGCCAACATGAACCCAGCATCGGCCCATCACAGAGCCGCAGCGAAGAAGAAGCAGACAGCAGGGGGCCATTCACTTCAACGACTATTTACAATACTTGAATAGGGACAGTTGGAAACGAGTGAAAGAGGCTCTGAAGTGAACTCATAATACCGTCCTTTACATGCTAATAGGAATTGGGTGGTGTATTAAGTGAGTGTGCGTCCCAGTCTAACTTTTTCGCCGCCTGCATGCATGTTTTTCGCCGCCTAAGCGATTTAATCGCTTAAATCACTTAGGCGGAGAAAAACATGCACGCAGGCGGCGAAAAAGTTAGACTGAGTTATTGCTAGTGTTTATCATGCGTTTGGTTTTGTTACGCAACCATGTCATGTATCGTCACTTCATGGTGGTGTTGTGCTCCCTCCATTATTCACCGTGTTGTATTTTATGAGCCATTTGAAGTAAATGAATTGCGAACGTGCAATCTTCAGATATTGTATGGGACTCACTGTCTCCAGCGGAATTTCTTTTGTGGCGAGGAACATCTATGATGAGTTCGTTTTTTTTCTATTTATGTGAATGGTTGGCCGCTGTCGTGAAACTGTGTCCAGTGGTATATTGAATTTTGCTCTCAATGACTCCTGTGTTCATTCGTAAATTTAATTAGAAAATTCCGTGAAAATTATCTATGTTTAGACGTCATTATCCCGTGTTGACCCTGATGCATTGATGGATGAACGTAGAATACTCCCCGTTCCTATTTTTCTCTGTCCTTTGTTTCCTCTTCCTATGTACCTTTCATCTCTGTATTATTCGTCTCCTCTCTGACCATCTGGAGGTTTAAACTCTTGCGAAGACGTTCAAAGCACAAGCCGAGAACATATCTCGTGACAGATGCTAATTTTGTTTTTCTATTCGACATCAGTTTACATTTTGTCGCACGTGGCCCACTTTTCTCCGGTAGAGAGAGTTTCGCTGGAAGCCTAAGTATTCACGGTGACACTTTCCGACTCACACTTAGGCTGTGGCTTCCCATTATCTAAAATTTGAGATGTATCTACCTTTAATTTTTAGTAGATGTTCAATTGTCGTGAGTGAGGGTGTGAACTACTCGAAAGACGAAACCCACGTCACGAGAGAAAACCCTTTTTCGAAGCACTCTTGCGCTTTTAGTTATTAACATCCTGCATGCCATGAAACGAAGGAAAAAGGGATGGACAAAGCTTCATTGGAATTTTTCAAGAATTATTAAGACTTGGCGTTAACAATGAAGACTTTAATTATTTCATGAATGATGACAAATATTTGAATTAATGAATTATTTCATTCTTCCTTTTCTTATTAATATTACCAATAACGGAGCAATATTGTGAAAATGGGAATGAATAAATATATCATTATCAAAACAAAAACAAAAAAATGGCGTAAACAAAAAACAGCAAAGACGGCAAAAGAGAAAAGTAGTAATACATAGATAAAATAGACAAGAAAATTGGCACTTTTTAACTTGAAAGCGTCTACTCACACTGATACTTTCAATGCATCCGAGACTTTATGTCATATTTAATAAAGGTGAAAGGGAAACAGTATATCGTGTGAGAGGACGTATGGTTTTGAATATAGGTGAGCGGTACCAAATAATAAATCAATTGGGCTTTTTAAAGTTCAATGTTTCCAATTTGTATACAGCAAGTGAATATCAGTTTGAAAAATGGAAAGGTAAAATTTTTTGTAATGTTTATCAATTTTCATTGTTTTAAATTTAATTTCTTATTATTATCCACTTGTCGCTTGTGCTCGCATGGAATACATTGTCGTGATAAAAAAGTAAATTAGGTAAAATGAATTTTTCGAAAATACATGTTACTCATAAATAGTCATAAAATGGAAGTATTAATTCTCTAAGCTACCATGTAATGAATTCCAAAGTTTAGTAATTAATTACTAAATTACTAAACCATCGGTAATATTGAATCACTACGAAGATCGACCCAGTAAACTATTTGACGCGCATAAAATAAATTGTCTTCGGTTCTGAGCAGGAAGTATTTGTATTTTCTTTGCAATGTCATTTACTTACCATAAACACTCGTGTTCTGGAAAAGCGTCTATGAAGCGCAACGTTTGCACTCCTGTTCATTCTACATCAGAACTCGACATGACAGCATACCTTCCTTTTCAATTTTCTATGCGGCACTGAAGATGAGCACGCTGGCGGCCTGGCCAGCGTACTGTCGGACAACCACAGAGCATGAAAACGTTCGCGTGCTGGCGAAATTTGGTCATTTCGTGAGCACGCTTGTCAGCGCGCTGAGGAAATTTGGCCAGGTAGTCCCGGCCTTTACACACGACGGCTCATAAACACACAACACACCCACTCACACCTTATGCCACCAGCGCCGACACAAACGCACATGCTGGCTGGCCCACACTATTATGAGTCCTATTACACAACTGAAATTACACACAAAAGAAAATTACACGAACATTATACAAAGCCAATTTACAATTTTTTTAATAATCGAATTATTCGTTACACATGCGTTACACGCGTTCAGTAATAACATTGCTAGACTACTACAAGCATCAATTACTTCTTTTGAGTGAATTAAGAAGAAATAAGATGTGAAGATAAATAAATCAGAGAAAATAACAAATTTTTTTTCTATGTGGAAAATCCACCGTAGTACTGCAGCACGTGTCTCGTTTCCAATGAGATATAATACTTAGTTGATGAAAAACAGTTGTGTCAGGTAAATCGTTCCAACAACTTCAATTCTGCAAAAAAAAAGTGAATTACGATTGGCCTGTGATCTGAGATGTCATTGTATTTTGAAACATTGTATACAAGTCTTCATTTACATAAAAAGTAGTTTCTGATTTCAGGCTTGCGACAGGCGTCAGAATTAACATATATTCGATTCTTCATTGTCAAGCATCGATACTTGAATTGACAATCGTGCATTTCGCTATTCAATCATTTGGGTACGATTGTAATAATGCTCATAACTGCTGATGATATACGCTCAAAAAAAGTCACTCTAGAAACGGAGAAACGGCTGGCCTGCTCAACATTCCATTAAGTTCCAAAAGTACCAAAAGGCTCAAGATTTCAAAGAATTTATCGTCAGTGTTTAACTTTCATCTTGTTTTAATGATGCTGTGTCCGCGTAGTTGTTTAGAACCCAGATATCACAGGCAACGTTGGTGGTCGAGCAGAGCTTTTGGGTCCCTTTTCGGGTGCCAAAATATGTCGAAACCGTCGTACGGGTCGACGTGTGGGTTCGAGAAAAGGGGCTGTCTTTTGTGCGGCTACCTTTTCGGGGCGCTTGCTTTTCCGCGCTGCTGCCCTTTCTGAGGTTCGTGAGGGTGCCGCCTACCCCGTAATCAGTCCGTCTGAGCAAACGAAAGAAATCTCGGTTTGTGCTGAGCTACGTCGGCACCGTTAGGAAGACGCACAAATATCTACGCCGTGTGATTCCGCAAAGCTTTTCATCCTTGATTGGTAATCCTTGATTCGCCGAACTACGATAGATGTCTTTCTTTGCGAAAAAGCTATAGAGTATAGTTTCTCCTCCTAAGGTGATCCCTTTACCCCTTTCAAGGCGTGATATCTCTTTGGATTAAAGCCTGTGTGAAAGGGAAAAAGGAAACTCATTTTTACCTTAGGATGTGAGGTGTTCTTGATAAATCTCATTACTATGCCTCTTAAATACGCGGATACATATCAGCAACCTTTCGTACATTGACTTGACAACCACCACGCTTCCTCACGAATAAAAATGCACCTAGAATCTGTAGGCATTTTAACGAAAAAACACCTGGCGAACAAGACAAAATTACTACGTCACCGACTGCAACGACCGACAGCAAATGTTTAGAGTAATATTTATCAAACAAAACAAGCCTTCAATCGACACTAAAAACACCGGTCCCCTTCAAATTCTTGCGCACCTCAAAAGTCATCTGTGCATGCGAAGGCGCTTGGGTTCGGGAGTCTCCCTGGTCAGCTCCATTGCTAAGAAGCTCATCTAATAGAAAGCGACCACATTGGCATTACCTATTCGGCTTAGTTAAAGCCTTGATTTGAAAATAGAGGACGAGCGCTGAAAAAACGTCACAACCTTTTATTTTTAAATTTGACTAATAGTATTCTTCTGAAGATCCAGAGCCAGACAATACTTATATTTTCAGGACATTGGAAAATAAAATAAAAAACGCGAAACAGCCAAATGTGCCAAGTTTTAACCCGAAAACAGCGGAACTGTTCAGTTCAAATGGTTTGCACTATTTTAACATAGAGTTTCCCGCAGTACACATCGTGTTGGGTTCTCAATATCATAATGTATATATGCAGAAATTATGACAAAAGAGCGTGAATAAATAACGTTACTTGAGGGAATTTTAACGTCTCACCAGGGGAGAAGTGATAGGAGTCGGCTAAAGGCGAAGTGAGTGGTGTGATTTAAACAGACTTTGTGCGTATTAATAGACTTTTAAATATGAGTGAGTTAACTAAAATACTGAATTGAGGACCAATAGATAAGAGTAATAGATTTGCTTATCATATCTAGATGTTGTCACGACGCAATATGAAAGTTTGAAGAAGGGCTGCATGCAAAAGCGTCGGACTGCGGGTGCGGGGTGTAAGAGGTCTTCTTCACGGTGAGCTTTTTCCACTACTGTGCACCGCTGTGTTTATTAACCGAATCATCACCATGTTGATCTAAAATTGGCTAAATGGGAGGTACGTAATTAGTCAAAACCATTGAGTCTTTCGTTTGGTGAGGGAATTGAACAACAGAAACCTTTGTGTATTTTAAGTGCTGGATGGAGTTTCATAGTTGCTTGGTAACCAACCGGTGAGGGTGGCTACGCTATTTTCGTTCTAGCTTTCAGTTAATTCAGTTCTAATTTCTTATTAATTTGCATCAATGCAGAAATGAGTACTTCATTTTAATAGTCAAACCGGGATTCAAAATAAAATAAAAGATACATCACAATTCCTGTTGGAAATTTTATTTCAAATAAAATACGTAAACTAATAATAATTTCATATTTGGTGCATTATTGCAACGTATATTAACTATTTTCAATTTATTGATAACATGCGAGTAAATTATACATGATTGAGCAGTAACGAGGAAGCATTGTTCACAGGCACGGTGGGTGCCACAAGAAGTACCTCAAGGAACGGCGCGGTAAAAACAGAGCCATCGAGCAACACAGTGGAAATATTCGGCAAAGATTCGTGGGGGCGAGTTTTGGCAGTCGCCGTTCCTGTGTGGTCGATGAGGAGGGAAAAGTTTGGAAGAGGTAACAACGAGGCGATCGATGACGAGGATGACGACTAACAGAAATGTCGAAATGCGTGATTTTATAAGAATTGGGAAAGTAGGTCAGAGGCAACGACGGGCTTTAGCTATGCATGAAAATAAGAATGCTCTGAGGGATGAGATACAGAGTGAAATTTCTGATCATATTTTTGAGATGATTCAAAGGGGACAATGGTATTCCCGAAAATGCGTAAGAGAAATACTGACATCGGGTGCTCAATTATTGTTTTCGAAAAATGAGGTAAGCATTCATTGCGTTTGGATTTAAATTTCGATGTACATAACGTTAAATATAGATGTGGTGATTTCAATACCATATTTCCTCATACCTTACGGGATTTTCTCATGTTTGTGTCGATAAATATCTCTGGAGGCTCGTATAAATTATTAAGTTGTACGGTGTTGCGCGCTCATCCACAACAGTGTTTTTTTAATCGATATGTTTATTTTACTGTAAGGGAAATTAAAGTCGCTAGTCGTCAATAACCTCATGTTAATCAGGCAAATGTAGTGTAGAAATATCTCTCATTTCTTGCTATGTCTTATTTCACTCTTTCTGTGTATTTTTAAATTTCTAATTTTTCCACGCATTATCCTTTCCCGATCGAGGGATGAATCCCCTCTTTGACACCTTACTATCTCTTTTCACCGGCGAGGAAGGACAATGAGGTGCAATACCATTTATGTTTTGAAATTGTTCTTGTGTGTTTGATAGCTAAAATTTAGAATCATAATGAAATTATTCCCATGCAAAATTGCGAACCGTACGTCAAGTTGAAGTCAATTTTCGAGATGATGGGAATATTTTCAGGGCATATACAAGTATATCTGCAGGAATTCCAATACAAGATGTAAATACAAAATGAGTTAGCACGAAAGTTAAAAAGATAGATGGGACTACAGAAATTTCTTTTGGTTGATAGATGTATAGATGTATTTGATAGATGTTTAACAAATTGCGAAAAAGAATCACAATCCAACGGCATTTTAATAGCTGGTATATGTTTCCAACCAAACACTATAACAATGCTGGCTCACGGTGCAGCTGCTGATGATATTTTAAATTTTTATTTTCCGGAAGCAACAGCCACCTTGGACTTTCTCATGAATGAATATCCCTACCAAAAATCTTCACCGCGTTTACTGTAAGCCCCCATCAATCAGCACCAAATTCAAGAGCCTGGCAACTCTTACTAAAGCGTTGCCAAAAACATTGCTCAACCTGGCAACGCTGAGCAAACTTGTCCATTTAACTACGGTAGCCGCCTTTTCGCAAATAATATGCGTGATAAAACTCAATTTGGCTCAGCTACAGACGGCATCCATTGGCCGCATTATATCATGTTGCGCAGACCTGAACCTCGAGTGAAATTTACTGCATTAAACTGCGCTGCGTGGATTTTGCTGCGCCATGTTACACAGATGCCTGTGCAATGGGATATTTATTGAACAAGAACTAGCTAATCTCATTAAACCTAAAACTTCGAAGGAAAACAAGAAATTTTTTCTGCTTAAAGTTTGTCCATAGAAGCGGATATTATTTGATCAAAATGAATTTTTATCAATTGTCCGTATGAATTTGTTCTATGTGTGAATTTTAAAAAATGATGACAAACAATGTTGTTTTAGAATAATATTTTTAGAACAGCTAGGAGTTCAATAAAACTCACTGAAATTGAAATGTTTGTCGACGAGACGTTGAACAAAAATTGTGTTCGCCGAACCTATTGAAAAAAATGCGAGCATTTAATGATGTTCACAGCTTGCAAGTCTTTTCAATGATTGGCTCGAAGATCAAGAATTATGACGCAATTTATTACTGCATCAGTCCATTGATTTTGATAAAAGTTACGTTTGAGTAATTTCCTTCCAGATTATTGATTTTTCACGAGAAAAATCAGCCTAAAAGATTTCAGACACGTGAACAAAAAACTTGCAAAACTAACATCAAATTTTCAAGAATTAGGAAATATCGCAATTCCAAGATCATTTCAGTTGAGCTACAGTTATCTAAAACGTTATACTGTATAGTAATTGAAATTATAATCTGGCTAATAAAAGAGGTTTGATACTTGTCTTCGAAGATTTGGAAGTTCACAAAGGCAACTGAAAGACAGTCTGAGAGTATCTGGGAAGCTTTTTGAACCTGGCTGCGTTTAAATAGTTCTACAATCTCAGTTTTCTAGGAATGGGCGAATGCGTGAACAATCGATTTGAACACATTAGCCCTCAAGGAAAATTCAAAGTGCGGTTGATTTTGTTGAAGCTCATCACGTTCTCGAGAAAATTATAGAAGCGCCCTAGTGCACTAAGAATTGCTCATGCATTAGATATTCATTCCACTCGAGAACAAAAGCTTATTCTTTTAGTTCAGAATTTGGTTTCATGCTTAATGAACACAAGATGACTGAATACATTAAGGACTATTAGCAAGGCGACGAGCTGTTGAATAATTTTCCACGCCTCACAACAACTATAGGCTCAATAAAACCCAGTCCGAGAATGCAACAGTCCTGAGCTAACACAATGTTTTGCAAAGGATCCAATCTGAACTTTTCAAGATTTGATCATTTGAATTAAATGCATGTTTTGAAAAAGAATATGAATTTCGTATACATACAATTTTTACCAATAACACGGTTTGTAGCTCGAGCTTTTGTGGAGTTCTATTGCAGAACCCATATCAGGTGATTCAAAATGCATTAACAATACTGAAGATGGTAGTGAGCTAAAATGGGTAAGTTCCATTAGTCCGCAGCTTGTATGAAGAAACAAAATATTGAGGAGTAAGAATACGGACGGCACGCCCTCCTGGCCTTCAGTACACGCGGGCACCGCAGTTCAAGAAATACTGGTAGCTGAATTTGGTTTCATGTACATTTAGAGCCATTTGCAAGGCCAGATGAAGAAATTTTCAAGCGACTCGTTTGAGAAAATTCGTGCTCATCTCGTTAAATTTTCACACTAATATTTGTGTATTAAATAGTGCCTCAATTTGCTTTGTAGTCAAGCTTCATTCGAAGTGCGTGCCAACTAATGACAAGTCATATTTCGATTCCTTGAATATCCTCGCCAAGGCTGATTTAATTACTCCCCGTCCGTACTGACAGGATCTATGTGAGTTAGCATTTCTAATGCGCAAAAAAAAATCACAATCATTATGGGTAATAATAAGCGTGTATCTATTGAATCCGCCGAATTTTTCTGAAAGATTTGTAAGGCACCAACAAATCCAGAGTGAGAGGAGTGGAAAGTTTGAAAAACAAAATTAATGTACGCCTTTGTAAGGTGATGCGGAGAGTGTTTGGTACTTGGGCTACAGAAATTTGTCCTTGGTAAGGTATTTTCAAAATGTTAGAATGTAAAAATCATGAAATTGTCATTTAAACTGAAATAAATATTACTTTTGCGTAATGAGCTGTTATTAGCACTGGTCAAGGAACTAACTTTTTAATACTTTTCACCTATACCCCGTTGCCAAAGACATCCAACTTGAAACGATTTTTACTTTAATTCATGTTTACAGGTATCATTGTGTGCATAGGTTTTGAAACACGTAATAACTAACTGTAAAACGCGATGACATTCATTACCGGCCGAGGCAGTAACAATTTGAAATTCCTAGGTAGAGTGAGGAACCTTCGTTCAGTTCCCCCATTTCTTGAAAGGGGGAACTCCCATTGACGGGAATCGAAAAGACGGCTCTTCTAGCACAAGACTATTTCTTTTACCCAACAGTTCAGAGTGTCCTCTTGTGCTTGATTCTGTTTCTGATTTCGAAGTTAAAACTGTAATCACTATTTTCAGTGCGTCCCAACGATTAGAACACAATCCAACATTAATTAGGCTGCAATTTTATTTTAACGCACATCGTTCAGACGCGATAAAGAAATATCCAGAGGAGTCAACTTTATGACCCTCACAAAAACAATTTATCAAGTGAGAACAGACAAAATAATTTCGATGCGCGGCATGATTCTTTGCGCATGATTTTAGATAGGAATAGAAATGAGGTATTATTTGCACAAATTTATTGGTTTGAGCTAAGGTTCATGCGCGACATCCAAATCATACGAACACCAGTTCCATTAAAAAAATGTGCCTGCGTTTTCAGTCGGATTATATCAGTATATTACATTATTTTCGTGGGATATGGGATATACTACAATTGGAAATATTTCTTCTGATAGTACATTTCATTAGACAAAACGCTGGTGCGAGTTTAGCTGATTCTTGCCCATTTTCAGAACTATTCTATTCTAAACGACGATAGAAAATACTTTTCTGGGAGAATGTCAATGTTTTTAAAATGAGCTCAAAATGCTGGCGAATCGATCTGCTGTGAGTTCAGATCAAAAGAAATTCAGCGCAAATACCTCAGGGTAACAAATTAACCTAAAAGACGTATAGTGCGTGGGTAACATCTATGCAATCAAACTTATTTTTAATTTGTACATGTAACCTCAAACTCACCAAAAAATGCATTGATCACGAGTGATTCTGGGAAAATTTTCCTCAGCATTGGTATTCATCTCTACGAGAATGTTAAAGTGAATTCATAGAAATTAATCCTTTATGACACCGGAAACTTTGATGCATCTAAAATTAATATTGCTCAGACCTGTAGAGATTCATTTCAATGGGATCAGAAGAATGATTTTTCGAACAGTCCAAAAAAATGCGTGTAAATACGATTTTCGTTAAATTCATCCATTGGGTCACAAGTGGAGGTGAAATTTATGAAGAAAATTAGCATCATTGCTACTGTTTTGAAATCATTCGTGACGCTTACTTCAGAATTTAAATCGTTTGAAAAACGGAGTTAAAAAAATAAAAGATTGTTTCTAAATTTCTTTCGAATGACTTCGGAAATTTAAAGCTATATGATTTACGTGCAGCAGGTACGAAAGCTTGCCTGCATTTTGTATTATCAGAATCAACGTTGCTTTACTTCTCTAGCGAGGAACTGCTGAGCTTTAATCTTAAAACGCTAAGACATTAACCATAGCGTTCAATTTCCATTGTAATTATTGATCTGAAATATGGATGCAAGAAAGTTAAAGAATATTAAATCTGCGTTTTTTTGCTTCATGAACTCCCGCGAAGATTAAAGAAGTGTTGTAAGAGTTTTCAATTTTAAACCACACACTCATATCGACACTCATATATTTTAGAGTGTTACTCATATGAATAATCCTATATTTTTTACTATGAGCTGAATGTTAGGTGTAAAGTATTCACATGTCCCCTACACGTAAGATTATGCCAGCATGCACTGTAAAAGTTCGACTGATAACAAACGGCAAGATAGTGACGTTGTGAAACCAGCATCAGCAGAAAAATTGTTGTTCATTATTTTTTACCCCAAATTTTGAGTTTTAATAGTGTACCATCACTTCGAAACATAATTTTCCAACTTTTGAACAAGAACTTCGTTAAACTGCCCGAATAACTATAGATATGTGAATGAAAAGCCAAGAATAAGACGACGTTCCTATCAAATTTTTGCTAGGAATGAAGAAACTATGTAAATTGTGACCGTAAAATTTGAATGGCGTGCAATGGCTCTTGCGTGCGATTTTGAATGTAAGATAACTGAATGAAGAGGAGGCTATTAGCAAGGTGACGAATAATTATTGTGAAATAATTTTCTTCGCATCATCACATTTGACTCAATAAATCAGTTCCATGTCCCAAAATCCTGATATTACAAAATGATTATCTTAGTATTAAAATCTGACCTATTTGGAAATAAATCACTTGAATTAAATGATGCTTGGAAAATCAATCTAAAAATCATAAGAATAGAACAAAACTTTCCATTTCTCACAAGGATTTCGTCCAAGCTTATCTAGTCAAGAGTAGGGCGAGTCAATGTGCATTAGCAATACATTCGACAGTAGTGAGCTATAATCGGTGAGTTTCATTAGTACATCAATTATTGTATGATGGAGCGAATAAATGAGAACTAAACATAGGCACGGCATGCTCTCGAGGCCCTCATACAGTGCAGTACAATGGTTTCGAAACTAAATAAACCTGAATGTTGTTTCATATACATTTAAAAGCCTCTCTTGGCTAAGTAAATAATTAAAGAGAATGACGAAATAAGAAGTTAATTAACTTTAATTAAGTCGCTACGAATGATTTAGGTTAGTGTGATCAATGGTTCAAGTCAGGTAGTTATGTTAGGAGTCGAAACACTTATTTGGTTACATTCTCTTAAAACATTATTAAAATAGCCCAGCCCAATGATAAAGTTCTTGGCTTAGTAAACACAAATCAATAAGTAAACTTCAAACTAAATTTTATAATCTTTAAGTATCAGGGTTCATAAGGGTACTTTTCTATTCAATAGTTTAACGCCCGCGGCTGAAGTTTATTCAAGGACCCATATACTACAGCGGTATTAGTGAGGTTCACAGTGGGCCACCTGGCACCTCGGGTCTACTGCGCCGCCTGATTAAAACTTAATACGGATGATTTCATGAAACATGTCCCTTGCCAAAGGATTCGTTTAAAGGCTATAGATCGAACGCCCTCCAGCCCCTGTAGCACTTGTTGTTTGTGGCCACGAGTGCAAAAATAACATGAAAAATAAATACCAATAATATTATTTCCGACGGTCGTCAAAATTTAGAATTTTTACCAATTTTCATGGTCAAACTTTGATACTGAGATCAACATTAGTAAATATTGGTGTTTATCCTTCGAAAACTATAAAGGAAACGTAATTCCGTTAGATTGTGTTTTAATTTATAAACATTTTCTCTCATGTTAGAAATACGGTTTCAGATTGTGCAAATGCTTTACAAAACACTGTTTTATCAAGAACCTTCATAATTAGAGTGAAGTCTCCGCAATCGATGAAGGGGGTAATTCATTTCCTTTGAATTTTTCACATCGTCATACGAAATGTGATCATATTTTAATAACTCTTCCTTTCTGGCTTCGGTAACTTATAAAAGTGTTGAAAATTCTCGCTGCACAGTCAGGTGCGACCAGCTAGGGTGGGTGGGAGGAACTTCATCGAGGCAGACGGTATCTACTCGAAAACGTGTCGCAAGGCTAGGCCAGCCGGTGCCGGCTCATCTCATTTTTATTCTGTTCCTCCCAATTTACGGTTCCTGCTATCCTTTTTTCCAAGGGAATGATGAAATGAACGTGCAAATTTCGGTACGTCAAACTTTATCTTAGTTTTGGCAGGAAGCTTCTCATTTTTTGATGAACAGAAGTAAAACACTATGAATTTTTGACTGTGTTGTCAATTATTTAAGCCGCCGTCACACGGAGACCAAATGGTAACGTTTCATCATAATTGTCTACAGTCAGCAGTACAAATCGATCTGTCCATCGCCACGAAACCGTCAGATTTCAGCTTTAGTTAATCATGGTATGACTAAGTTTGTGTCAAACTAAGGCTGAAATATGACGGTTTCGTGGCGCTGGACAGACCAATTTGTACCGCTGACTGTAGACAATTACGATGTAACGTTACCATTTGGTCTCCGTGTGACGGCGGCTTTAGTAGCGTTGGATTTTGTACTTCTTTGAGAGACGTAGGTATCAGTGTTTCTGGAAGCAGAATCCATAGTCATTGATAAGCAAAAATGCAGTGCCAGTTTTAAACCGAGGTTTAAATGTGCATAATTGATGAGAAGAACGTAAATTGAAGAACGAAGAACGAGCCCTTCTGAAAGTGAGTTACGGGTTAACGTGCACCATTATCTCGTAACTTTCAACCTTTTCCTGTCGTACTATCGAAGTCCAAAACGAGGTATTTCCTTCACTGTTTTTTGTGGTAATAGCTTCATAGGCTCTCACTATGATCTTCAAACCACAATTACGAATAGGTATGTTTCATCGATCATCCGGGATGATGAATAAACATAGACTAATAATTACTGCGTACATTTTATTGGTCAATATTATGAGATGTTTCCTCTAGTCATTTAAGAATGTGTCTTACTGTTCTTTCTGAAGATACTCAGGGCGAAAGTCACCGAGTTTCAACTACCAATACTCGCGGTTGAGTTCGCTTGCGCCGATACCTGTTCTTAAGTTTGAAGGGCGAATCATTGTTGGATAAAAGAGGAGGAGCCATGTACTTTGTACGAGCAACATTGATTTGGAAGTTAATACGATTTACTCAAGAAATTTCAGTATTGTCAATTTTTCTTCCTTCAAGGGGGTACAAATAACTCTTGATTTGTCTCCTGTGATGGGACTGGATAGATAGAGATTTGGTTTAAAAGAAAAATTGAACCTTTTCTTGAAACTTTATGCTGCAAACGAATAATTATTCTTGCATCTTAAACCAAAGGAGTAAATATAACGAAAATATTCAAATAAATAAATTGTTTAACGCTTTTGTTTCTGGTTTTTGTTTTCTGGTTTTTCTGGTTTTTGCAGGTACATCAACTTTTTGACTTGAATTCATAGGGGTTGTCGTATAGGCCCATATATCGAACCAAAACACATTGAACAATGTAACAGATGAAAGAACAGCCTTTATTCATAAAATGTTTTTAATCATTTCTCACAAAGAATGTTGCAGAATCTACGACGAACGCGAAGGGTGGATAAATCGAGTTGGCGCAGACTAACCAAGGTAAACAAAACTATACAAATCGAGAGAGGGACTAATCGAGATGTGGATAAATCGAGAGTTACCTATATAACTGTTGTATTGATGAAAAGTATCGACAGCGAGGAGAGAATGTGAGGTCCCTAGCTAAGAGTTCTTTGAGTCGTATTTTTAATTAGAATTATCTTTGGATTGGATTAAAGCAATACAGATTATTTTGTTTCACTGCTGTCTGATTTTTCAACTGTTTTTACTTACTTCGTCAACTTATATCTTGTTTGATAAGCTTCAATCTAAGCATTCTTTTCCTAAGCACTGTCCTTATATTCAGAGAACAGCCCATGGGTTTTGATATAAGAAACACAACTTACGAGCAGATTTTGCGTTTCCTCAACTCATACTAAATGAAACAGTCATTCATGCTCTCTTGGGAATACCTTAAATTTGTTAAGGGAAGCTTGAGCTAGTTGAAATCCAAATTTAATCTATCTAGTTTATTTTTCTGCGTTCGAATCATTAGGTATCGTCGGGCTTCATCCTATCAACGACGATTTACTCGAAGCCGTCGGAATTGAGAAATAATAAGTCTAGATTTGCAATGTGAACTGGTACTAAAAACCATGCCATTAAATGGTGTCTTGCTTACTTGTGGGAACTTCATAGTGTTTCACGTAAGTGGAAACCATAGAATTCTATATTTCTTCCACGTAGCGAGAAGAATTTTATTGACTCCAACCGAGAATTTTATCCACCATTTGAGAAATCAACAATTTGGTTCTTCTAAATTATTCTTCATTACAGCAACTCGGTAGCAGTGTTTATCGCTGTATTTGGTGTCAAATAATCAATTTTACTCGACAAATGAAAACGATAGAGATAGGAGAGATCCGGGCAAAATTCATGCTGGGTTTATTTTTGATGCATTATAAACACATTACACCTCAAGCCCACTGGTTCAATGTAATTATAGAAAAAATTAGTTTGGATGTTTTGTCCATGAAAGTTATCCTTTTATTTGAAAATTTGCGGTGCTCAAACCTTACACACATTTCTTGAGAAAATTAGGTATAACATTGACAGAATATTGTTAATTTCACGATTGCTGCTAAAACTAATGAAATTGAGACCAAATACTGTTACTGATATTGATAATACTGATATGATGACTCAATCAAATACACTGAAAATAACTCGCTATCACGCTATGGTAATGCTGCGAGCTCTCAAGCACACGGTTGGATTTAATGAATTTTATATAGTAAAGAGCTCCAATTATTGTTGCTACGCGCTGGCATGAACGATGTTTGCAAATAAGATTCACAGTAAGCATTCACAGAACAAAAAGGCATTTAAAAGCATAGACTCAGATAGATAGGGAGAAAAATGGGATCCTTCGGTTTGATGGCAGTATTGCACTGACATTTCACTACTTGAAGAGTGCAAATTGAGGCAAAAATAACTAGAAGAGAAGTCGCCTCCGGGCCAAGGCCAGGAAAGCTAACATTACTAAAAATTACCGACAGAAATTTATGTTGAATGAACAGAAATTAAACTCACCAAGAAAAACATGTTAATCTCAATGTGTACAAACATAGACTGTAGGCAGCACATGCTAACGGGCTAAAATTGCTTAAATGCACGATAGGTGAAATCACATTGAGGAACGGTATTTACCTTTTTAAAAGCGTCGGGACTAGGGATTTATATAAGCGTTTACTTAGGTATAAGGATACGTATACTTTGAGTTTATGTACAATACGTTATGTGTATACTCAATAATTTGAGCATTGGTACAAGATAATTTCAGACTGACGCTCGTCGCTCAAATGCAGTTCCACTCACAGGGTATTTTTCTTCTGGGCATGCATTTAATCCTCGCAGCTATTTCATTTTGCAGTGCAGCGACTAGTTAGATTTAGACCTAGTAGAAGAAATGCACGGGTAGCGATTGACACACCATGCTTCACTGCAAAAAAATTTCATGTTTACCATAAGCGTCGAAGAGAAAACTTCGATGAAAGAAAGAAAAACTTGAATTGTCATTCGAACCTTTATTGAACTATCAGAGATAATTAATAAACCTCTGAGATACATGAGTCCTTTTTTAAAAAATTATCATCGATGAAGGTCACTGGAAGTAATTTTTTCATGATCAACTAGTACTGATCAAAATCTGCCGAGTTTTAATGGCAGTGTGCGTGGGATTTTCAGCGCAACGCATCTCAGCTGTCATCAACCAGTCCAAATACATTCGTTCAATCTTTTTGCATCAATGTCTAGATCTCTAATTTGAATTGAAATCTGTGTTTTTGTACATTGATCACATTTTTGTCTTTGAGGGTAACGAAGAACGTTTTAACTCACATTTGTTTTGTGTTCGAAATTTATGTGAGACTATTTTTTAAGAGACCTCAATGAGCCCATTGCCTATGTAGGGGTTAATCACCTGCTGGAGCATAAATTATTATAAGTTTTCCGAGTAATTTTCTCTAGAAACTGGCGCGGACAATTTTCGAATAATCTTCATTAATGAGGA
>JACJUY010002932.1:2532-45454 GCA_014220935.1 Platorchestia sp. MABIK | reverse complement strand
AAATAAAAAGCCATCTGTCAAACCCAGCGCGCGATTGTGCCGTACGGCCTATCGACAGAAGACTGTTTAGTAACAAGCAATCCTCACCACCTTTCGCCGTTCGCACAGTCGAACTCATGGAATCTCTCGATCTCCACGAGTCCCACATAAAGCCTGCCTTCTCTTATCGGTTACTGAATGTCACTATACCCACATGGAAAATCACCCCCTCCGAAATAAATATAGAACTGACTCTATACAAGAAGGAATGTACCCACCCAGTCTTCTACATCCAGGAACACCAGCGACTGCGGCGCGAGGAATACCAAGAGCATGTCCCGATCTTTACCGACGGTTCAAAGTATGATGATAGAGTCGGCGCCGCGGCACTGTGTGGCGGTACGAGGGAGATGAAGTCCCTTCCCGGAGTTGTATAAATTTTCACTACAAAACTCCACGCTATTTAAATGGCTCTACAAATTATTTGCGACCACAACCAAGAGAGATTTGTGATCTTCTGTGACTCCTTGAGCGCCCTAACAGCACTGCAAAATAAACGCACCTCCCATCCCCTTGCGCGGTCTCTCATACATCAAATCGATAAACTAACCCAAGACCGCAAAACAGTTAAACTCTTTTGGATTCCGAGCCATGTCGGCATCGAAGGCAACGAGGCAGTAGACAAACTCGCTAAAGCGGCAGCACTTCAACCTGCAGAAAATATCATGACCTTCTATGGAGACTGGTATCCAACCATAACTAGTAAAATACGTACCCTATGGAAGGGAAACTGGCACCGGGAGAGAAATTTCTTATTTAACATGCAACCCGACCTGAACTCCTACAAACGAGAAAATCTAACCAGAAGAAGCGAAGTAGTACTGAACCGCTTGCGATGTGGCCACACACATCTCACGCACGGATACTTAATAAACAGAACTGTCCAAGAACCCCCGCCCGGTTGCCCTCTTTGTTTGCTCGCTCGCCTCACCGTACATCACATCATCATGGACTGCCCAGCCTTACATAGCGCAAGACGTCGTCACATAAGTTTATTTGCAGCTGACCACCACCCGCCTCTCGCAATCAGAGATCTGCTGGGTCATGACGCCCCTATCGCCGAACTTATGGAGTACCTTCGTAAAATTAATGCGTACGACCTCATATTAATTATACGTGTTCTTGTCGGATAAGTATACTGCAAGCTAGCTATTGTCATCGGGTGCCAAGCATCTGGAACTGCACGCCTGTGGACCCTCTTGAGTCCAACTGTCGTACTACTCGCCTGACGTGCGTTGAGATGAGTGTTCGACACCACACCAACCAAGAATATTAACATTAATCCAGTTACATGTAGCAAGTCTCGTCACTCATAATGTGATCACCTAGCCGATGTGTGATTACCTAGCCGAAGCTAGGGGGGTCCATAGTTGCAAGTTGCTGGCGACCCTGGTGGAAACGCAACCCTAAACTTATTATTATTATTATTCTTAATGTCACTCAGTTTTAATGAAAGATTTTTCACAACCGTGCGCAGGTTCTGCTCGGTGACGCCATGCCATCAGTTGCAGGAAACTTCAGCACCTTCACAGTGGTCGGCACCATAGATGGACCCATTGATGAGGCAACAGTGTGGTATGATTTTGATGTGAATCCTCCACGCTGCTCCCGATATGCAGCTGTGTACAAATACGTAGAACATCCATACGATGAATATCTCCTTGAGGTGAGGGAGATTGAGATCTGGACTTCATACTAGCTGAAACCTATTGTATGTCCACAGCCTAATGGTATAGGAGAACAAAATTTGGATCAATGCAATCTGGGACCTTGATGACTTATTACCGCAATTGATGGTTTTTGACAACATTGTGCCCTGGATAAATTACAAAATAGAACTTTCCTTAAATGAAAAAATTCACTACGAGAATAGAAACAGATGACTTATAAGAAGACGAATTGAGAGAAAGATCTCATGTTTTAAGAATTAAAGAATCTTTGATGAAAATTTGACATTGAATGGCAGAGCCCGATATTCTGTGATAAAGTTAAGTGTTTCTTTAGTTCTGAAGCTGACCTTTGAATTAAGTTTTGGCTGAAGTAATGAAGCAATAATATCTGTACTTTCTAGTGTTCAGAATTTCCCCGCGATGTGACAAATAAAGTACCAGGCACTATAGCAGGTGACGGAAAAGAATAAGGTTTACAACAATTCGTTATTACATGAAAACAGAGACGAATCCTAATCTTGGGTAACAGAGGATAAGGGGAGTGTTGTACACCCCATCAGCGCGCTCGGCAGCTCCAGTGCCTGACACAACTGTCGGGAGAGAATACCAACGTTATTAGAATTGACGATTTTGTGTAATTTAAGAATTAAGAAATGATTAAGGAAAGACCGACTTGCGGTTAACGTAGATGGCGTAATTTAGTAATAAGTAATTAAGTTCGGTGGCCGACTAGCGGTCCACGCAATCAGAGTGCTTGAGTTTAAGTATTAAGTAATTAAGCACGGTGGCCGACTAGCGGTCCACGCAATTAAAGTAAATGAGTAATGAGTAATTAAGTAGGGTGGCCGACTAACGGTTCACGCAATCAGAGTGTTTGAGTATAAGTAAGAAGTAATTAAGTACGGTCGCCGACTAGCGGTCCACGCAATCAGAGTGCTTGGGTATAAGTAATAAGTAATTAAGTACGGTGGCCGACTAGCGGTCCACGCAATTAGAGGAATTGAGTAATGAGTAATTAAGTAGGGTGGCCGACTAACGGTTCACGCAATTAGAGTGATTGAGTAATAATTTTTAGTGAATAAATAATTAGGCTGGTTTCTCTCCTATTTATAATTGAGGTTGACGAGACTAGCACAAACTGCTCGACAGACAAATATGAAATGGCGCTGACCACAACTGTGTCTCACCATCGAATAGGCAGTAGTGCTTTGCAGCCGTCCAGAGGTGAGGAGACGGGATAAGTATCGCAGTGCAGCGCAGGGGAGGGCAGAGGAAGAGACGTTAGCCGTGCCGTGTGAGCGTGCAGGTCCATCAGTAAGGTGTGAAGATAGTTACGATGGTCAGGCCTTAAGTTGGTAGTAGCGCACAAATAATGGTTTGATGAAGAGATCAACCACAGTGCACTTCAACATACGTTCCGCACCATTTACACTGATGTACGCTGCAAACAAAGCTCGGCCCATAATTAATAACTGTAGGTGACTTCGAACTCTTGAAAGGTTAGAGCTTTGCTGCCGATGAAAGTCTAAGTCTGAGCTGAGTGTGAATCTCCGTGTGAATCTGCTTCTGTGGCGCCGAGAGTGCTCTAACTTGAGCAGCCGCGGCCATCTGATTCTTATACTTGTCGTAATGATTAGAGAAACAAAGAGAGGGTCAGCGCCAGAAATTCAAAATTGATAATTAAATTTGGAAAAAATAATGAAGGTAAAGTTACTGAATTTAAGTGAATTAAAGAGATTTTTATAAACCTTAATATTAACTTAAGTGAATTTTCTTCACGATGTATCCTGTAGTGCATATATTGTTGTCGACCGAAACCTCTTATCTGGAGCTAGCAATTATTTCTCTTGCAACCGTAAGTTTTTCCTTTGGTATTTCCTTATGATGCACTATAGGAAGCAATGGGCCATATTGGACATTTAAGCAATGGGACAGTTTTGAAAAACAATTTCTAACCTAGTTAAAAGTCGCAAACAAGTTTCGAAATTTCTAGTGCGATTCCTTCCGAAAAGAAAATTGTTCGAAATTTGTCTAGTATGTTTCTACAGTGTTTTGCTCCAGAAGATGAAAACAATTAGTAGTCCGGTAGATTACTTACGTGAAAATTAGCAATAGGCTCATTGAGGTCTCTGAAAAAAAATTATCGCATATGAAATTCGTTAGGTTCGAAACAAACGTTTGTTCAATTGCTCCTGGTTACACTCTGAAAAAAATGTGACGATCTTATAAATACGTAGATTGCAATTAGAAATTAGTCTTGGACCATGATGTAAAACGATTGAAAGAATTTTGTAAGGCTGGTTGATGAAAGCTTACATGAGTTGCGGGAAAATCACAAGCCTGCTCCTGTTGGAACTCGACAGATTTTACTTTGTACCAATAATTGTTCACGACAAAAATGGTTCCTTGTGAGCTTCAAAGAGGGGGATTTCTTCTCACTTCTAGGCTTCTCACTTTCTTGCTTCAATGTTATCACATTTTTTTAGTCTCAGCGGACCACCGTGGAATTTTTCTGCAGTGACATACGTCGTGCCAATTGCAATGTGTACACCGTTGGTACAGGATCCATGATCAATTGATTGTTGCATTTCAAAGAATAAATTCATACTTCCAAGATTAAATTCTTGCTTGAGTAATTATTTTTCGTCCGCAAACGTCAATCCAAAGTAATCTTGTACCAATACACATGTTAATAGAAAAAATAATAGCTTAGACATTTTCAAATTTCCAAGTTGCAATTGGTACTCTAACTGAACCTCTCATGGGCGTGTCGTAGATTTGATTGCTACTTATAGACCTCATTTTCGCAAGGCTGAAAAATGGTGGCATCGAATTTTCGTTTAAATTAAAAAAATTCAATGCACACATATTAGTGAGCGTTTTGTAATTTTCCAGACTCTGTTACGAATAATTATTTATGTCAACTTGAACTGAGAATAAAAATTTTATTGAATCGATTATAACAAATTCGAAGTGTGAAAACCTCTGAAAAAATACCAGCGGTGCTGAAAAATTTGAAATTTCTCACTGCTGGAGATTACCCAAATGATGAATAAAATCGCCGGCTGGAGTACGATCGAATTGCTTTTTACAACTCCTAATTTTATGATATTGAAGTCAGCGAAGTTTGCCTTGAAACAGATTCTAATTTTTCCCGTTTCGGTGAAGAAATATGAAATTTTTTAGTTTAGTTTTCATTTACCGAAAGCACTATGAAAATCTCGCCACTGCAAGACGCCAATGAATGACATGGTCTTCACTATCAATTCATATTAAACAGCATTGCAGATCCCGAGTAATTTTTTCTCCATTCCGAATACTTCGAGTGAATCGCTGAAAATATCATAGAATAAGCCAGACAATAAAAAATGAGTTGAACTAAGAAAAATTAACTGGAATAAATTAAAACATGAGTTAGTTCAAGCTTCCCTAGCTACAACGACGATATATTCTTACGAGAGAAAGAGTGAAAGAACCATTTATTTTGGGGTAAGGGAACGCAAATTCTGTGAACAAATATGTTTCTTGTATTTACCCCCAAGGTGAGTTTAAACAATTTAAACAATTTTATCGTCATTAATTCACCACAGGTGATGAGGTAGAGTGTTTCTCAAGGATATAGTACAATGGTAAAATTTGAGTATAGCTACGTGGGCCCGAGTAAGTTCAGCGACTTCTAGGGCATCCTACCATCAACGTTATTTTAAGGTGTACAATAATGTTTAACCTAATTCACTTAAACTAGTTTCGCATTAGTCTGATCAATGAGATAATTAACTAGATATTAGGTGCTTCGTTTTACAATATAGTTCATATGGAGTAGATTTAACAGTATATTTGATAAACGATTTAAGAGCAGACTGAAGATCGGCGATATTAACCATGGCAAATTACATTATTAGGACCAGTCATATAGGAGACAAGATTTGACTTGGTGATCTTACACGTCTAGTTTTCTGATATGAAGTGAGACTCGAGATTTCTTTTGAATACCTTGTAAGAATTGCTTCGACGGATCTCCGCACGTATTGAGTTCCAAGTTTTAGTTCCAACGAAGAGGATACTGTATTGCGACCGGGCCTTTGAATTATACGGAAACATGAATTTACTTCTATTTCGGGTTAAATGGTCGTGATGACCAGTTTGTGTAGTTTATAATTGTTTAAGGCTATTGTCGCCATCATTTGTTAATGTTTTGTAAATGAAATTACAAATGGAGATTTTTTAGAGATCCGGAAGCTTGAGTATTTGTTAAGTTTTGAATGAATCATTTGTGTGAGCATCATATTCTAGGTTCTTTAACACTCTGATGGCTCTTTTTTGCAGAGTAAAAATTTAATTGTTTTATTTTTATCAGTTCCGTGCCATGCTTCTATTCCGTATTGCATGTATGGTGAAATGAGCGTTCGGTAGAGCATTTTAGAAAGCTGTATCAGGCAGGAAATTTTTAATTTTATCTAGGATTCCGATGGGTTTTGATAATTTAGAACTAATATGAGCGATGTGCTCTTTGAAGGTCAGATGTTTATCGATTATGATGCCCAGGAACTTACATGAGGTGGTTTTTACGATTTCATCTTCGCTAATTGTAATGCGTGGGAGAGAGATTTTTCTTGTATGAGAATGTAACATATATAGTGTTATCGATATTAAGGCTTACTTTGTTAGCTTTAAGCAACAATGGAACCTTTTGGAGTTCATTATTTATACTTTTCGTAATCAGAGCAGAAGGTTCGGAAGGACTGCAGAAAACGTGCTGTCATCGTCAAAAAGTACAAATTTGAAAAATAATGTAGACTTAATAATATCATCGATAAAAATCAGAAATAGGAGAAGCCCAAGGACAGATCCTTGTGGAACCCCATAGCTAATTGTTTGTGGGTCGTAATTTGCATCGTCAATGACGTCATCCTGAAGTGCTAGCTAGGGATAAGATGGCACATTGAAGTTCCGTTGGTGCATCGTGTCATCCGTATTTGCTGGCGCTGTGTGCCCTGAAACCACGAGCTCCACCGGAGTCTTCTTTCCTGCGCCAGTAGACCGTGATTGCCTGACACCTTAATTTTGAACCATTTAAACTTATATGCGTGTTTTAACCTAAATGAAGAAATTTGCTTCAGGACGAATTTGTCCTTTTTAGAAACTAATATTCTGAGTTGGCTACTAGCCGTATTGCGTTTGGTTACATACCGATTGCTCTGCTAATATTAAGATTCTTCCTTGGCGTTGGGAGGCGACAAATGAAATTAAATTTGGAACCTCTGTGTCCTTGTTTTATTAACCTTTTCAGCTTCGAAGCAGCTGCTAAATCAAATGTGTTGAGGTAGTTCCTCACAAGGTGCCACAAGTACGAATGTTTGCGTGGGTTGTGAACATTTAGTTCTAGCTTCCCTAGATTTCTATGAAGGAGAATTACTTCCGTGAAATTAAGAAGAAAAAATAATTTTCCAAAATTTTTTTGTAGGGGACGAAAAAAATACTTTCTTTCGATGTGAAAAATTTACCTAAGTGTTCTCCATCAGCGTCTTTTTCCAATAAGAAATGAAACAAACTTAATGAATAACAGTTGTGTTTTATAGCTTGTTTTACACACTTATAGCCTGGGCAAAAAAGTAGAAAAAATATAAATTACGACAAGACTCTGATCGGCTATCATTGCACAATGGCGGCAACGGTTTCAAGTCTTCAGAACATAAAAAGTTGTGTCAAATTTTTTACTTGCGACGGGAATCGAAAATGACTGAAGTTTTAAATCATCATTGTCAAGCGTCGACTTGAATTCACAGTCGTAAATATCACTGTTCTATCGTTCGGATACAATGGAAGATCCGTTATTCCATTCAATTGCTCTAGATAAATCAACATTTCTCATTATAAGTGATATTGCCATAGAAAATTCGTATGCATTTGAGCAGCATTGTTTAATCAAGAGCCCATGTAATCAACGCAAAATCTTTGGAATTTGTTTTAAAAAATTGAGTTCCGATACCATCCCAAATTTTCTACTTCTGTCCACGATGAAAATCTGTAGTTTAAATCGAGCCTATGTTTTAAGTATAAAACTTTGATTTTCGCTGAGATGACGACGATCATTGTTTATAACCTTTAAATTTTGTCCTTATATCGGAATGAATAATGCGATCGGGTAGCAAAGGCTCATTCTTCCTGGCTTCAACAACTCACAAAGGCGTCGACAATTCTCGCTGCAGAACTTCGTAGAACACTGCTCCCAGCTGAGGTGGCTGAGGTACACCTCATTGAGACAGACGCTTAGGCCAGCCGGTGTCGGCTCGCCTAATTTTTTTGATTCTCTTGATTTTTTGAGGATGAAAATTAGGGTACCCGCACACGAGTTAGTTTTTATTGTTAGTTGCTCTGACTAAAAAATTATTAAAAATAGCAAACACGCATTTCCATGGCTGCCCGTACACGGGCAATTTTTCTCGAGGCGACAACAAAAAGTTGTGAGGTGGTTACAACCGGATCAATTTCTCTGACAACACAATTATTGTCGGCAACTGCATATCAGGGCAATGTGACCTCTGCAAGCAGGTACGAGGTATGTCTCAGTACACCCAAAGAAACCTGCCTACGATTGGTATTCATCAGAACCAGGTACGTGAAGGTCACCACTCAACCCCAAAATTAGTAGATCCCCATGGATGTCTTCACGACCAACATTATCAACCTCAGCTACATCATTCTCAAGCAAATCATGAATTCTCGCAGTCGGCATCAAATGTCAATGTCATGGCTTCGTCACCAGCGTCAAAATATTCTGTAATCTGAGAGGGAAGGGAACTATGTACTTGGATTATCCTAATGAGACAGTTCAGGGTCTCCACGCTTTCTGAAATTATTCTTAAAAATTTATCGAGAGTAAAAAAATCATCGTAATTTTCTTGAAGTACCAAATTTGTTTCGAATTTATTCAGAAACATATCAAGAACCCAAAAACATTTTTATTTCATTAATTTTTCAATAATTCAAGAACGTGTGGCTACCATGTAAATATAATTTTCAAGTTTGATTAGTGTTCAATGTGTAATGAACATAATTTTTCGTTCATGCATCCCAATCTACTTTGTATTCACTGATATCAAAAATCATTATTCGTTTTTTTCCACCAGAAAGTATCAAAAAAACTGAAAGTGTTTTTAGATTTCCATTGCTGAATCTGCCATTGATTTTGTTGAACTTAAAAGGATTTTGAAATGATGCTACTTCAAGAATAATCGTTAATAATGTGAATAAATTAAATGTAACATGAATTGGCTTTTCCCTTATTTATCCTTACCTCAATGTTAAAGGTAGCCTTCCTCCTACAGACACACATTTCCTCATGTTGGTGTTCTGGTGCGCTAAACGTGGCCCAGTTATTGTCATTATATGACCAAAGGTTTCGCGTGACATCACGAAGTAATTACCAATTTTCTCAGGGTGCTTTTTCTAGTTCATCAAACAATGCTTGAAATGTTCCACGTAGTAACCTCCGGCTAGGTAGTGGGTGTCCCCAGTACTCCGTTGACCTCTTTTTGCGTTTCCTTCTCAGCAAGAGTGCACAGGTCACTCCCACCTTCACAGTATCCACGGTGACACTAAACAATAGTCGTCGCCATCCGGTGGCTCGTGCGAGGGTGTACCTTACTGACAACTTTTCGTTGAAACAATTTTATTATTGTGCTAAAATTTTGTTGTGACAACTGACAATAAAAAGTAACTCGTTTGCAGGGACCCTTAGTGTCTTACAGTTGAACGAAAACGGCTCATGCGATCTTCTATGCGTCACTCTTTAGCTTGAGTTTTACTGAAAGCCTTACCTTGTTTTCCCTCTGGGAAGTAAAATCGGATAAATGTTAGGGAAAACAAGGTAAGGCTTTCAGTTCGCCTCAAGAAAAATTGCCCGTGTACGGGCAGCCATGGAAATGCGTGTTTGCTATTTTCAGTAATGTTTCAGTCAGAGCAACTAACAATAAAAACTAACTCGTGTGCGGGTACCCTAAATTGCGTCCTCAAAAAATCAAGGGAATCAAAAAAATTAGGCGAGCCGACACCGGCCTGCCTAAGCGTCTCTCTCAATGAGGTGTACCCAGCCACCTCAGCTGGGAGCAGCGTTCTACGTAGTTCTGCAGCGAGAATTGTCAACGCCTTTGTGAGTTGTTGAAGCCAGGAAGAATGAGCCTTTGCTACCCGATCGCATTACTCATTCCGATATTGGGACAAAATTTAAAGGTTATAAACAATGATCGTCAATATCTCCGCGAAACTCAAAGTTTTATACTTAAAATATAGGCTCGATTTAAACTACAGATTTTCATCGTGGACAGAGGAAGAAATTTTGGGATGGTATCGGAACACAATTTTTTAAAACAAATTCCAATGATTTTGCTTTGATTATAATTTGGGCACTTGATTAAACAATGCTGCTCATATGCACACGAATTTTCAATGGCAATATCATTTATCATGAAAAATGTTGATTTATTTAGAGCAATTGAATGGAATAACGGATCTTCCATTGTATCCGAACGATAGAACAGCGATATTTGCGACTGTGAATTCAAGGCGACGCTTGACAATGATGATTTAAAGCTTCAGTCATTTTCGATTCCCGTCGCAAGCAAAAAATTTGACACAACTTTTTATGTTATGAAGACTTGAAACCGTTGCCGCCATTATGCAATGATAGCCGATCAAAGTCTAATCGTAATTTATATTTTTATACATGTCTGCCCAGGCTAGAAGTGCGTAAAACAAGTTATAAAACACAACTGTTATTCATTAAGTTTGTTTTATTTCCTTTTTGAAAAAGACGCCGATGGAGTATACTTAGTTAAATTTTTCCCACCGAAAGAAAGTATTTTTTCGTCCCCTACAAAAATGTTTTGAAAATTATTTCTTCTAAATTCAACGGAAGTAATTCGCCTTCATAGAAATCTAGGGAAGCTGGAACTAAATGTTCACAACCCACGCAAACATTCGTACTTGTGGCACCTTGTGAGGAACTACCTCAACACATTTGATTTAGCAGCTGATTCGAAGCTGTAAAGGTTAATAAAACAAGGACACAAAGGTTCCAAATTCAATTTCATTTGTCGCCTCTCAACGCCAATGAAGAATCTTAATATTAGCAGAGCAATCGGTACGTAACCAAACGCAATACGGCTAGTAGCCAACTCAGAATATTAGTTTTTAAAAAGGAAAAATTCGTCCTGAAGTTAGTTTATTTACTTAGGTTAAAACTCGCAAATAATTTTAAATGGTTCAAAATTGGAGTGTCAGGCAATGACGGTCTACAGGCGCAGGAAAGAAGACTCCGGTGGAGCTCGTGGTTTCAGGGCACACAGCGCCAGTAAATACGGATGACACGATGCACCAACGGAACTTCAATTTGCCAGCTTATCCCTAGCACTTCAGGATGACAGAAGAACCGTTCGCGCTAAACTGACGGTGCTCGACTGAAGCCGGTGCTCGACTGAAGCCGGTGCGGCACCAGTATTACAACCAGGGCAAGAGCAGTCAAACCGCGACCAACGCCTCCAGTCTCCTCAGCTGTACATAAAAATGAAGAAATGTACACAAATATAATTAACCAAAGAAGGTTATTGTGCAGAGCAATTCAGAATGAGTATAGCAGTTCAACTGTCAAAGTAATTTACCTAGATTCGGCTACTGCTGACCCACAAGATGGCTTAATTCGCTATTTAGGTTGAGAAGCACGAAGTGCGCAGTGCGACGCAGCGCCAGCTAGAGATACTGAAAAAATAGGTACAGAGTAAGAACAAAGTCTACCATCCTGGTAAATGTGTACAATGATCTAGTTCAAGTAATCGACAAATATTTGGAACACAAAACCAACCTGAAGAATTTCATCCTCCAGTGCGCGTGGCGACTAGTAGACGATGGGAGTATAGGCGACATCGGAGTCGCAGTACAGTTTAATAGCAATAAGAAAAGGCAGGAGCCCAATGATAGTTTAACAGAAAATAGGTTATAGGTAATAGTAGATAATAGTAGTTAATAGTAGTTAATATTTTAATAGTTTAATAGAGACGGCAGGGCACTGCAATAGGGTTAAGTTGCCCCACTTTCAGAGCAGCGAACACTCCTTATAGAGGAAAGTTAATTGCGGCTTGAAACCCGCCTTAATCATGCAATTTTTAATGAGAAAGAACCTAAATTTTACACAATCACACTCACAACCAAGCAATGGACTTATTAAGCATGCAGGAAGAAGGGTTGAAAGCGCTAGGCCTGCGACCGTCGCCAAACTCCACGCCACGAGCCGAGCGTGCTCCCGACGCGCCGACGGAACAGGTTACTCCGACCGAGACGCAGCCTGAGCCCGACACAGAACAACCTGGAAACCTGTTTACCTGACACCACTTATATATCCTTTAATATGCTCTGCTGCTGAGCGACCACACCTACCACGCAGCACCAGCAGTTTACGTTAATAGTACAGAAATCAAAGTACACCACGAACGAATCTGTGGGGAAATTTCCACACAATCTATGGCCTTCTGCTGCTAATTTCCGAAGTCATTAGAAAAATATTTAGAAAGCGGTATCACTTTCTTATACGTCAGCCCATATTTTAAAACAGAGATATCAAATTCTTATTTCGCACGATTTAACTATGATGTGTGATCAGATATTCCAAATGTTTGTAAGAGAAATCCATTAATTAATAAAAAATAACCATGTAGGTCACTTCAAAAATTATTTACTTGGTAAACAAAATGTCTCTAAGTGTAAATGAAACAAAATTCAGTAATTACTCCTTCTCAATTTACGTTTGTGCTGAGTTATGAGGTCCAGTAAGGCTCACCATGCGTATATTTAGTTTTCACTATTTATTTTCATTATGCTTGCGGTGAACGAAGGAAACTTACTCATTTCAGCTCACTATCATCTTAGGTGCTGCTCTGCATTTTAAATCACTGGACGAGGAATCTGAAGTTCTCTGTAAGCGAAGCTCGGAGGAAAAATGTGTGTTAATAGTGAAAATTTGAGGTAATTATGTGAAATTTGTATATGTTTTTTTGAATAGAGATTAAATTATAATGAAATTTGAAAAATTTGATTTAATATTTTGTCAGCATTTTCTAAGCAAATGAATTTTGATCCTCGTAACTGATTTTATTGAGGCAAATATTGTGATGCGTAGGGAATTACTCCACAGCTCGTCGCCTCGCAAATAGCCCCCACATCAATTAGTCATCATGCGCTCAGTAGCTATGAAACAAAATTCTAAACCTAGCGAAAAATACTTATTTGTTTGTAATGGTTAGTCAATGCATGAGCAACGCTTGGGACTAGAGTGTAGCATGTATTATTTCCTCGAATCTAACCCACGATCTTCAACAAAATACGAACTACACTTTGGCGTCTAATTTGTCTAAAAAGCCAATCTTTTGAACTGATTATTCAAGTACTCGCATGGTGAATACTTGAATGAAGCTGACGCTTGCAACTACTGAAGTATTTTTTTAAATGAAGCCATGTTCTAGAAGCTGCCCAGACGTGTTCGGACATTCCTGCAGTAGTCCCTCGTGAGCTTCCAACTCTTAAAATATTAAGTATCAAAACTCTTCTACACCCAGGTTATAACTACAACTACCTTATTGCTTATGAGTTTATTGTTGTTCAAATGAACTTTCTAAATAATTACGAATCTTCCCCATACATTGTGACTTTTTGCGTAATTTTGCAATATATCTGGTTCGCTAGTTTTAAAATCTCTTGGGCTTATTTTTCGTGTAACAGATCAATTAACCTAGAAGTAAAGTACTCAAACAAAATTTACAACCACTGGGCTAATTCAATCTTAACTCGTGCTATAATCCATGGTTTTCAAGCATATTATTCGAATGATTTGGATGCTGTGAACATCATTAAATGCTTCCTTAACGTTCTAATTGGATCTTCATTATAATTTTAGAACAATAATTATTATTGTTGTACCTACACATATTTCAGCCTAGTTTGTTTGCTTGCAGTGCTCGCTGTTCCCTAAACTTCATGAAGCCACAACTTCGGTTTTGCTGATTCAATGTTCATTCAGGTTTAAAAAAATTTTTGAAGTGCATTGAAAAGTTTTTTTTTATTCAGTATATCTCAAATCACTGAATGAGCTGTTTCCAACTCTCTGACTATCGTCATTTTATCTCAGAGATTTTTGGTTTTTAGGTAAAACGGAGAAAACTAATATAACCGTTTAAAATATTAACTTGAACTAAAATTGTCATGTAAAACCAAAAATTGAACATTTCGAGAATTCGTTCATCTCCAGCAAATGAAATTTACCTGGAAAGACTTTCCAGGTCATTCCAGGTAAATTACTGAGTTTTTAGTTCTCTCTTTTTTACGTAAGATCAGGAAGCCTCCCGAGAACATTTTTGTTTATGAGTCGAAGAAGAGTTTCAGTTTATTTGCAGCTTGTTATTTATTTTCTATGAATGCTGGGGTGT
This sequence comes from Platorchestia sp. MABIK, assembly GCA_014220935.1. Taxonomy (NCBI): domain Eukaryota; kingdom Metazoa; phylum Arthropoda; class Malacostraca; order Amphipoda; family Talitridae; genus Platorchestia; species Platorchestia sp. MABIK. Next base: position 31,272 of record JACJUY010002932.1, on the reverse strand, counting down.
AACTTCTCGTGTATTTTTCATTAAAGATGAAGATCAGACTGAGTAATTTGTAAAAAAAATTCTATTCAATTTTAGCATTTAGTTTTCCAGTTTCAAAAATATCTCAATGGCATATACACAAGCACGAAGTGAGGCAACAAGGCCTGCGCAGTGCAGTTTAGCTCAGTAATATTCGCATGTGGCCTGGTTTCCGCAGTATCTTAATTAGATGGCGGCCTAGGCTGCTTTGTGGTTGCCGAAAATAGTGTCGCATTTGCCAATTTTTATTGCGCTGAAGGCAGCAACTTCGCCTTAAATAGACAATTTTGTTCGGCAGCAGCAAGCGCTGCCAGTCTAGTGGCAGCTCCAAAAACGGTGGAGATATTCAGGACGGATATTCATTTGCATTATTTTCAGTGTGGGATCTTGTCCATGAAGGCCGTTGCTTTCTGAAAAAAAAATCTTAAATGTCAATAAAAGCCACCAAGAGCAAGCTTAGTCGTATGGTTTGTTGCAAAACAAAACGTAAACCATTTAAATACTGGTAGATTGTAGACGATTCTTTTTCTCTGTTTTGAGAGACATCTAATGCACAAACTTCTTATTTGCCTCAATTCTAGATATTGACCAACAAACACTGCATTAGAATTAACAATTGCGTTAGAACATCCCTTTCGATCTCGCTTTTAAGACAGCCAATGATAAGTTCCGTCACTCAGATTTCTGAAAAAGTCCCTTTTTGTTGGTAATTTTCAATATTTGGTGCCCATACAAAAATTCTGTGCTTGGTGGCATGAGAGCTTTTTTCCTTATTGGGTCGGAGTTGAGCCATTTTAGGATTTTTGAACAACTCCAGAATCGTTGTTTGAACCATGCAATTTTTTGTCTATGTGATTCTGGGAAATCAACATTTCGTTCATGAGAAAATATTCATTTATATGAAGACTTACTTCATATGTTGATCTGGTCGGGTTTTAGTCTAGAAATATTGTTACATGCATCTTGCCTTTAATACTTCAATTTTTATTTTGGCTTCATTTCATCTACGAACTCAAACCTAGATGTACACACCAAAAATCCTTTCTTCTGTATTTTGAGTTTTTATGATGGGAAAATTTGTAGAGTGAATCCATATTTTTTCTATCATCTGTAAAAGAACAATTTCACGCCATGCGATCCTCTTCCATACTCTTTTATGAGTACAGGAGTATGCGTCGAGCAAGGCTGGATCTCCACTGAGCAGATCATTCGTTCTGATAAAATATTAAAAGAAAGGCTGGTTTCAACATGCAAATTTGCCCACACTCTTAGGTTCGTTATTTGCACTAATATTTCTGGGCAAATGTTTAATTTATTTTACAAATTAAATCATTTGGCGAGAACCTAGTTTCTCAGTTACGACAATTCAAACTATTTTTGTGTTTTAGAGTCATAATAGACAACCGATGGAAATTTCACCAATTTCTAAACTGAAATATTGTCACCATTCACATTCATATTCACTGCTCTTAATTTTTAGCAAAGTGTAGGGTAATATTTTGAATGATTATCTCATCATGCTGAGCATTTTAAATTGCTTTGTTCAAATTTTTTTCTGTGATTATGACCGTAGCTGATTGGATAAACTTCACATCAAGTTAACGCTCTTGTTGAGACGCCCTCGACTCAACATTCACATTTTAGTGGTATAACGCTAATAAGGATTTATCTCTGCAAAATTAGCTACTTAATTCACAACGTTGATCGTAGAACCGAGGAAAAACAAACGACAAACATTTGAGAACCGATTGTAAGAGAAATACTGGTAGTGTTTTTTGACTTGTGTTGTTCATTGTTAAAGCAAACACAACGGGAATCCGGCAGCGAATAGCTATTTGTTTCATGTATTTGTGTTTAACTGTTAATTCAGAAAGTGAACATAAACATTTTTTTGCGCTAAACATCCCGCTTTCTTTTTCTTATTGATTTTTGAACTTTATAACAGGCAAAATTTGTTCTTTGATTAGAAGGAATTAATATGTGCTTCCTTCTTTATTCATTTTCTAACTATGATCTACCGAGAAACATCCTCTATAACATTGTGGATTCATATATGTTCATTGACAAAATAAGTAGTCTTTTGTTGAACTAGCTTCAATTTAACCATACACACATCTTTGGGAATGGTATTTACTCGCGTTCTCATTTCCTGTCTCTAACAATGTTACATATGAGCGCATTTGTAATTACAAAATTAGTAAAAGGTATTTCGCGTCAATTTTAATAGCATTAATCTACAAAAGCATCCATCAACCTTACATCCATTATCTGAAATTTACCAAGTGATACCGACTCTTTTCACTCCTTGATTCTTTAGTTTGAATAACAAACCACAAGATCAACGTTTAAATAACTTATGGAAATCGTAATAACTTTTACTAGTAAGTCACGCTGAGTTCGTCACAAACACGGTGCTCTCCAGTATATGATTTCCCTTTCTAGCATTCACAACTGACATACAACTTGTATATCAGTATCCCTTGCAGTGGCCGAGTGCACAGAGCGCTTGCGTTCTATGCTTCCTGCACTGGGTTCGACCCTTGTGGTGGCGCAGCAGTTGGCGTGCAAACGCTGACACGATGAATCAGGGTCGTTGCCTGTAGCGTGGTCACTGTCCTCAAGGAATGTTACCTGGGCACTAAACGAGAGAAAAACAAGGCCTTGAAACTCAGGCGTGACTTGGGGCCTGGGGAACCCCTACCACGTAACATCCCTATAAAAGTTTCATGTCAATGATACTTAGCCACCTCTCCTGCGCAGAAAAATGGAAGTTCAAGAAAAGACAAGGGCTCTAAGGAAAGTTTTATTTCAAACTAGAGGCCACTCCGGCTCCTCCCTCTAGTCGTCTTCCATCCAGCGCACACTTTTATGTCTATGAATAAAAATTCTTACTAAATTTCAGTGGTGACATTAGTAGTTGAACGCCTACGTTCTGAATGTGAATAACTACACGTTGATCAATACAAAACACGGCATCAAAGTGAAAAATATATCAGGTTCTTGCTCAAAGGAGCAGAACATTTAAAGTTCACAATTGATATAGCGCAAAGTGTTCCTGGCACACTCCACGGTTACCCAGTCTGGGCCATCAATGCAGCTGTCCGAGAAGCTCCCACACGTCCACGGGTCCCTCCTGACAGGCAGCCTACAGAGGCGGTGACGATGTTCAAGCCCGCAACAGTAGGACAATACAGTAGTACAGCACGCGAACCTGGACACAATTGTGACCGAAAACGTTACGTTGCTTAATTGCGCTTGCACGGCACTGAAGATTAGATGAAAAAGTGGCGGGTTGGCGAGGAATCTAACGCTCACACTGGGTGCATCCTGAGGCCAGCTGCGGTCACGTCTTGATTGAAGTTCCGATTTAAAATATGCTAGCATGTATTAGCCACAGGTATATAAATTTTAGATTTTGAACATTCAATAAATTTACATAGACATGTAGAATTTTGTACATCTCCTGGAGGGAAAACTGACTCGGTAAAAAAAGTATATAAGTATCCCTACTAATTCAAACCAAATCGGTCATTGGAGTATCGAATAAATACATATGTATTCAGGGTATTGCAAATTGTTGGTACAAACTTCTGCTATTAATAGAAAATGTTAATATAAGCACTTTTCATCAATGAAAAAGGTTCAAAAAACTCTTCTTTGATAAGATATTATGCTGAAATGCTTTTTAGACTCATTTTTCGCAACACGACCGTGAATTTGCAAAACAACAGGAAGAGAGCAATAAAGAGAATTAGATTTGAAAAATTTAGGAAGGATTGACGCCATACCATTTATTTTTATTTGTAAAGTGTCTAAAAATTTACTAACCATTCACAAATTTAGAAAAATTCCGGATTGGGAAATTTCTAAAACTTTTCAGTCAAAGTTAGGAAACACAAGTTTGAATCGTAATCATTTGTCAGTTAGCATCGTGACACTGTACTGGTAATAGACCGCCTAACTAATACAAAAACGGCTGAAGTGCATTTCGTCTATTGTTCTGCTAATGGTAATGCAAGGCATGCCGCATAAATGTAGCAAGAACGTTACCCCAATCGACAGGGGCCTGTTCATCGATTATTCACTGCTTTGCACCGAAGATTGTGTGAGAACGGAAGTTTCAGTGCAAACAGAGTGAATGCTGGTCGCCCAAGACAGCTTGATCTGGATCATGAGGAAGGTGTGTTGGAACATTTGCGTCAAATCCCACGTACAAGCACTCGTGCCGCAGCAGCATCTGTGGGAATTCAAAATCCCACTGCAGTGTGGCAGACATTGAATCAAAACAATTATCATCCGTATCACTTCCAGAGACTCCAGGGACTACTTCCTGCTGATTATGATTATGCTCCTCGAGGACCAGTCGCGCAGTTGTTTTTAAATCAGGAGTTAGAAGAAGCCCATTTCGCAGAACACGAGTTGTTCACGGAGAAGCTACCTTCAACCGTGATGGAATGTTCAATTTCTGCAATTTTCCCGAATGACAACCGAACGACCCTCATGTCATCCATGAACATGGATACCAACATCGCTACACAGTCAATGTTTGGTCAGGTATTGTTCATAAATAAATCATTGGCCCATTCATTCTGTCAGAACGTCTCACTGGGAATGATAAAAGAACCTTTCTTGAAGAAGTTCTTCCGGATTTATTGGCCGATGTTCCCTTGAATATTCGTAGAAGAATGCGATTTCAGTATGATGGAGCTCCCGCACATTTTGATGTGAATGTGAGACGTTTTCTTGACCGTCAATTACCAAATCAAAATATTGGTGGTAATGGTCCTGTGTCCTGGCGGCCAAGATATCCTCATCTGACTCGGTTAGATTTTTTTGTGGGGGTACATGAAAAGTCTAATTTGTGAAACACCTGTCGAGTTGGAAGAAGAAGTTGTCGCCAGAGTTACACTCGCTTCTTGAGATATTGTTGAGATGCCTGGAGTCTTTGGCAACGTACGCAACTCCCTCCGACGAACGTGTCGCACTTGTATCGATGCTCAGAGAAGACATTTTGAATAAATTGCTGTAATGAGGTTTTCGCTACTAATGGATTTTCTACTGTTAGTTTGTTTTTGAATTGCTCTGTTGTGTGTTAATAAACAGAGTGTAGATGATAATCAGCGTTCTTATTTCACATATCAGGTTATCTGAAAAACGAAGCATTTTTTTTTTTCATTGATGAAATAATGCTTATATCGATATTTTCTATTAGTAGCCGAAGTTTGTACAAACAATATTGCAACACCTTGTGTAGGATAAGACTGACAAAATATTTGGTAAAATTGTATATTCGAACTAATGCTAAAGTTATGCCAAAAAATGCGATGCACCCAATACTCTAGCGTGTCAGTGTAAATCTACACTTTTCATATTACAAAACATTTACTAATTATTTGAAAAAATCTTCTTTACAGATGATAGATAATACTAAGCAAGATGAGACTGATAGTTTTCTACCCATTGCATCACCTTTAATTGAAGCGCTTTGTCGCCCTATTGGTTTTGTCAAAAAACTTTGATGACAACAAACATCGGCATCTAAGAATGTTTTATTTCCAATTCAAGCTTGATACATATCACCTTGCACATTGGTTTTTCAAATGTCCTATAATTAACAGGACACCATGACGCTTTCCTCCGGTCAAGACCGGTACCCATTTCAAACACTTGGGTAGAGTGGGGTATTGTGTTTCGAATTTTTCTCAAATATCCAACGGAGAAAACCGCCACCTAGCGCCGGGATTCGAACCCTCGATGCCTTCACGGAGGAAAAGGTCCTTAAACCACACGGCTATGACAAGAAGCAACTGTTTCTGTCCCTCATGTGATGTAAAAATAATCAGCTCAGAAAACCTACCTGTTTGTGAAATGTTTTGCAGTCTTGCGTCTTGCGACCCTTTCCACTATGAGAAAGGTAAGCAATGAGGATGGCAATGCCGTAATTAACGAAGGTCCCAAACGCAAGGGCCGAGCGTGTTATATCGCTGGACTGGTCTACCTTAATCGCCTTGATGACCACATTTTATTTTAACAGATATTAACAACTTATGAAACAGGTTTACTAATTTTTCATTTCAGGTTTAGTAATAGGTTACATTGATGAAAGCCACACGTTGAGTTCTGCTCACACACTAAATACCATGAACCCTATTTTCTATGAGTAAAGAGATTGAATTTCTAGCGCACTCATGATGGTAATCAGTTTTGTTCGTTAAAAACAAGAAGCCTCAACTGTAGCAATTTGACATGAGCTAAATTGCGAATATACTTAGTCTGCACTCAACTTTGGAGTGAATTTATTAAAATATTGGATTATCTTGCTGAGCAATAAGATGGATGTGTCTGGGTCACAGGCACGGCACTAACTTCCATGCCATTGCTTAAGCTTTAGTGTGGTATTTCCAGTTTTTTTGTAACGTATAATTATCATTCTAAAGTTGAAAATTTCTCCTCTGAATGCCTGAAGTTTTATTTCATGATAACTTGAAGAACACTTCATTGATTTTTTGAACAACTCGAAGCGTGGGACGAATTCCTTTTTATCAATTCTCTGATTTTCTAGTCATGAACCCGTTAAATACGAACTAGATATTTCGGGACAAGTACATTAGCGCAGGTAAAATTGACGACGCTGTATTTCAATACCAGATTTAATTTGTTCTCAAACGCCTTTCAAAAAAGAAACATTGAAAACGAGCGTGTTTTCTTTTAACGGTTTCCTCCCCTTGTGTTAGTTAGATTAACTTTTGAATGAATTCCAATAAATACTAAACCAAACGTGACCTGATGAGTGCGGGTGCTCATGAAATTAGTTTTCAGCCTAGGAATAATTGATGGATAATCAAATTTTTCCCGAAGGTAGACACAATTTGATTTCGTTGAATAATATTGCTTCAAAATACTTCTTGAAGAAATGATCTATTGTAAACTGAACATTTGTACCAGACCATCTCCACAATTCAGGGGTCAAGATAGTAAATTAAACACAAAAAAAAAAGAAATTTTTCACACGTAGTAAATTATTTCTGAATCATTTGTACAATATAAATGAAGTTGTATTATTTCAATCTTATTTTCTCTAACAGCAGGGCGTTAAATTTTATCCTATGTGGATACTAAAAGCATTGCTAATAGTGACCGTTTAATAACTTAGCCAGCAATCACATTTGTAATGAAATATTTTCAATCGTTTATGGTAATTATATAAATAAATTTACATGCTGTAATTGCAGGATAAATCTTGTGGTCTTTTTTTTCAATTTTCTGTTATCTACATATTACTTAGGGTCTGAGGAAAGATGTATAAAACACCAGTGACCAAGCAACTATTGAACGTTTGTTACATCTATGTATAGGGGATATTTGTTCGGATTTGCTCCGAAACATTTTGTGAAATTTCTTTCCCAACCTGAGTTGAAAGAGTATCCAATTGTGATACACAGGGTATCCCACGAAAAATAGAATCTCAAATGAAAAGTAAACAGTTTAGAAACTTTTTTCTGCATTATTATTCTGCTTCGACCATATTCTTCGTTGAGCGCATTTCAACAAATGTATGCTTTGCTTGAATATTTAGAAATATTTCCTTAGTAATTGCTCTACTGAAGGTTCTCACAAATCAATTTGTGAAGAAAAGTTAAACAATGAAATGTACACGCAACGATTTAATTATATTCTCAGTTTTAGTAAAGACGTCCTTACGACCACTATGCAGAAAATAATTTTTAAAAAAGATCGTGAACAAGCCATCACCTCTAATTCCTTCCACATGTTATTCATTTCTGTCTACACACTTTTGAGCTCATGATCGGATCAATGGCACATCTCGTTTTATTAAATATCGATCAGTTTTCAATACATTGAATTTGTTAGTGATTTCTTCCTTCAATTCCTCAGTTTTTGTGGGGAACTAAAATATGCTTTGGTCGGTAAGTGTCTTCATTGAAAATAATCCCACGGTGATAGATCAGGGGACCTTGGATGCCACTCAATTTCCTGATTTAATGCAACTGTGTGGTTATAAAAAGACTTCTCTCCGCGGTTTTTAAACAGCCACACGTAACAGCCTACAGATAACTGTAATAACACGGCTGAGAGAAGCTTTTAATGACTGCATAACAGCATTAAATCAAGAAATTTAAGTGGCCTCCAAGATCCACAGATTTACATCATGGGATTATTTCCCTGCAGTGGCTGTGTGCAGAAAAGCCCTTGCGTTTTGTGCTTCCTGCACGGGTTCGAACCCTGTGATAGCGCAGCGGCAGCAGTTGGCATGAAAACGCTGACTCGGCAAATCAGGGTCGTTGCCTGCAGTGTGGTTACTGTCCTCAAGGAATGTTACCTGGGCACTAAACGAGAGGAAAACAAGGCCTTAAGCTCGGGCGTGACAAGGGACCTGGGAAACCCAAATCACGTAATATCCCTGTAAGAATATCTTATCAGTGATACTTAGCCACCTCTGCTAAGAAGGAAAAATAGATCGGTAAATAAATGAATACTAATAACATTTTATTGTTTTACTTTCCTGCTCAAGCATATTTCTGAGAGCCTCCAGTTGAGTATTTACGAGGCTAAATATGTTTGAAGATGTTTTTCCAAATGCATAACACTTGCTAAAATGAGCTTAACGGAGAATATGGTCGAAAGAGAATAAAATGCAAGAGAAAAATGCAGGTTTTTTAATTATATTCAATTCATTTCGAGCTCTGTTTTCGTGGGACACCCTGGAAACCTTAAAAACAAAGTAAAAGTTGTCACGAATTCGCTTATATCAATTATATAATGCCGAATTCTCACAAAAATATGAAAGAATGAACTTTTGTTATAGGATTTAGCTCGATTAACATAATGCCGAACTTCTCTGACTAAACACAGTGCAAAACGCACTGTTTAGATTTAGTGCGAAGTACTTTCGGTTCTGGGATGATGATTCTTTTGAAAATTCATTTTTAATTTCGTTGAAAAAAACAGTTTGATAATACCCAGTCTAACTTTTTGAAAAACATGCCTTCATGCATGTTTTTCACCGCCCAAGGAATTAAATCACTTAGGCGGGGTAAACATGCATGCTCCGGCGAAAATGTTAGACTGGGTATTTATTCAACTAAGCCTTCCAACTTAGAAAAAGGAACACTTCTGCTAAAAAAATATCTACTGTTTATTTGGTCGTCCAATCCCGGTCTCCAGTTGCTGCTTGGAAACAATTGTCCGTTAGGTTATCGACATCATAAGCACCGTTGGAATGTGCAGTCTTTAGAGCCGTTCAAAGTTTTCAAATCTCTCCCTCTCGAATTGCTACGATTGATTTCATTCGAAAACCGACGGTCGTAAACTTCATGATCCATTTAAAAACTTTGACTGAGTTAAGCAGATTGAAGTTCTTGTCAAATATAGATGGAAGTTAACTATTACTGGTACGTGTGACATCGCCATAACACGTCCTTTTGATCTGTGATTGGATTCTTGACAACTTCTTGGCTGAGTCTTAGACAATTTCACAGCAGAATTCTTTCCAATTTCGCAGTTCGGTTCTGGACAAGTTCACTTTTAGATTCATGACACTGTTGAATTCTTGGCCAATGAATTATTTCATGCACGGTGCAACTTACGTATCAAAATGTATGCGATGAAATGCCTGGAAGAATAGTATGACTTAATCGAGGACAGCATTCGCGCCTGTCGTACTGTTGCACAAACTGCGTCTCAAGCCGCATCTGCGGTAGCTCAAATATGATGCTCGACTATATTAAGGAAACTTAAGGCTTGCGGTTGACGTCATTAATTAAAGTGGACACGGTGTTTTACGAGTTCATACCTGGCATGATGCTTTGAATGTCTTGAGTGATGTGAAAATGACGCCAGCACCTCATCATAGGTTCGAGAATGGATGGGTTTTTCCCAAAGGTTCATGATGAATGATGAGTTTAGTTTTGAAGAAAACTTTAATAAAGAAATCATTTGAAAATATCTTTTTGTTTTCGCAGTACATTATTCATCTTGCTATGAACGTTGTTAATTTTTTTGGCGGTTCGAGAAGGACGTTAAAATTAAATATCCATCACAATGTCGACGAAGATTCTCTTGAAATTTGCATCATGTCTTATTAATGCTCCGAAGAGGGTAAATTGAGCTGCTTGAAAAGAATAGAGTTCCTCATTTCCATTCCGATATACTCCGCTGGAGATGCGTAAACATGATTCTATGATCATGATGTTGGTTTACTCGGTATCCTTAAAAATTCATTCTTTTTCTATGAGCAATTAATGATGTTCTTAGGTATCACGGACGATGACGAGAAATACTATAATGTAGAGATTTAGTTTGAAGCGGTTATTTCGTTATTTTCGAATTTTCAATAAAAAAGAGAGAACCAGGAAAATGGTATAAAACATTTTTCATTAAAATATATTCTCGAGGCAGTAAAAGTCTCGTAAAAAATAAACGTTTCGAGCCTTCGCTCATCATCAGCAATACGAATTCGAACAAAAAGTCATCTGTAAAATACAAAAAGAAAACAACTTAAAATAAATGTATGACATTACTTATTGACTAGGGATAAAGGAAATGAGCTAAGATGATTATTTAAAACAGGTTTCGTTTTAAAAATGAACAGAGACTCTAAAATCAAGAGCACAACTTTGCCCTGGCTATGACTTTGAAACTATTTTTCTTGACTGCTGTGTCGCATTCAAAAGCATGATTTCGGATGGCTGAGTTGGATGGGCTTGCTAAAATGTTTCCCGTCCGGTGACTCCTACTTTGATGCTCGGCAATCCTACACCCCAGAGTATGGGTAGTCATGTCCACATACTCAGATGCACAAAGTGCACAACTACGTTTGTGAAATAGTTGTGCAAGAGTGTCCTGAAGAGTGGAAGAGTGTCCTGAATTATTTAAACCTGTTTTTTATAGGAGATACGTTGATGATACCTTTTTGCTTTTTCGGGACCAGGCTCATGCTCCGCTCTTCTTAAACTACCTCAACAGCAAGCATAGAAACATCAAATTTACGATAGATTGTGAAGTGGGATGCAAGCATTCATTTCTGGATTGTCTGGTGCATAAAGAGGGGGATAAATTTGAGTGTTCCGTGTTTAGAAAAAATTGTTTCACAAGCTTAGGAACTAGTTTTTACAGTTTTTCCTCCTTCATTTTTAATCTGAATTTCATCAAAGTTTTATTATGCCGTGATTTTAATGTAAGCAGCTCTTATCGGTTTCTACACTAGGAATTTTCCTTTTTGAAAGTATTTCTTAGGAATAATGGATTTTCTCGTGGTTTTGTTGAATCTCATATTAGGAAGTTTTTAAATATGAAATATGCAAATGTTCCGGACTTTCAACAAGCAGTAGACTCTGTACAAACGCTCTCTCTATGTTTCCCTTACTTTGGAATTCAGTCAGAATTAATGAAAAAACAAATACTGGAGCTACCACAAAAATATTACATCAATGTAAAATTTCGCTTAATATTGATCAATAATCACAAAATTGAATAATTTTTTAGGTTCAAGGATAGACTTCCTACTGAGATGCAGGCATTCTTAATATACAAATATAGTTGTGCACTTTGTGCCTCTGAGTATGTGGGCATGACTACCCGTACTCTGGGATGTAGGATCGCCGAGCAAAAGGTAGGAGTCACCGGAGGGGAAACATTTTAGCAAGCCCATCCAACTCAGCCATCCGAAATGATACTTTTGAATGCGACACAGCAGTCAAGAAAAATAGTTTCAAAGTCTTAGCCAGGGCAAAGTTGTGCTCTTAAATGCGGATTTTAGAGTCTCTGTTCATTTTTAAAACGAAACCTGTTTTAAATAATCATCTTAGCTCATTTCCTTTATCCCTAGTCAATAAGTAATGTCATACATTTTTTAAGTTGTTTTCTTTTTGTATTTCACAGATGACTTTTTGTTCGAATTCTTATTGCTGATGATGAGCGAAGGCTCGAAACTTCCATTTTTTAAGAGTCTTTTACAGCCTCGAGAATATATTTTAATGAAAAGTGTTTTATACCATTTTCCTGGTCCTATATTTTTTATTGTGATTTAGTTTCTTTTGTATTTTCTCCGAAGAGCGAACCTTAGTTTAGTTATATTATTCGTCTTTTCCTCGGAAGAAAGCGTCTTAGTCATTGTTTCATTCTTCTTTTTCCCGGAGGTGCACGCATTAGTTTAATTTCTTTCATTCTTTTTCTGCAGGTTCGTGTCCTAATTTAGTATAATTTGGCATTCCTTTGAAAGAGAACATCTTAGTTTAGTTTCGTTTTTTTCCGCAGATGTGTCCTTCCCAATTTTAATTTAATGTGTCTTTCTTTCGGAAACGTGTGCTTTAGTTTCGTTTCATTCGTCTTTTCCCGAAGGTGCGTGTCGAGTGTCGCCTCTAGCACACAGTGACGGGCGCACTACAGGCTCATACTTGTCTGCGTCTACGTATCCAGAAAGCTCTGATGTCGCTAAAAAGGAAAGCCGGTCACTACTTCATCAGCCATGACTGCGAAGTGCGATGTGCCTTTAAGTCGCTAAATGGTCGAAGTGTTGCTCGTAAGTTTCTTAAGCAAAATGTGAAAAGTACAAATTTCCTAGTCAGTGAAAATACGGTGTGAAAATTTCTAATCATGCAGCATATTTGTATGAGAAGAACAATGTTTGATCTGTCCAAGAACATGTAAAAAAATGGATTATATATGCCTTATAGTCAATGAGGTGTGAGCCTAGTAACATGAACGTGAAATTTTACTCAACGGGTAATTGATTTTGCTATCCCTCGCAAAAAAATCACTTACTACTTAACTACTGCATAATGTTTGTGTCATTTGATTCTTCAAAAAGATGTATAGTTCCGGTTACATTTTCTTTTAAAAACAATGAAATAAAATTTTTTTTCCGATAATTTTTCCTAACTCGGATATTCTTTTACTAGAAACCTTGTCACGTAGGTTAGAGTAAAAAAATTCAAGGATTTTGTAGAAATCTAAAATTACTTTCACTGAAGCCAGTAGAATTACTCAGACAACATTACAATTTCGGACAATTGAATTAATTTAAACAATTATTTACAACAAGTGAAACAGCAGTAGATTGTGTCTTAAAGCTAGAACAATGGACGCATTTGGGTAGAGCTACTTGGGGGCCCCAATGAGTTCAGCGACTTCTAGGGCATCCTACCATCAACGCTATTTTAAGGTGTACAGTGATGTTTAGTCTCATTTACTTAACCTAGGGGCATACCAAACTGATCAATAAACTGGTTCTCTCATGATTCGAAGCTTAATTTGTTCAAAAATGGTTAAAATGGGCTAGATGGAAAGAGTATATTTTAGAAAACGATTACTAGCACACTTAAGATCTATGTCATTAATCAGGACAAATTACCTTATCAAGATAAGTCATAAAGAAAAAAAAAATTTTGATTATGTTACCTGATATGATTAATATTTGGATAGAAAGAGGGATTCAAGATTTGTTTTGAAAGCTTTGTAAGAACTTTTCCTTAGATCTCAGCAGGGATTACATTCTAATTCTTAGTTCCAATGAAGAGGTGATGAAAAATAAGGAAATATGAAGTTACTTCTATTTCGGATAAAATGATCATGATGGCCAGTTTGAGCAGTTAATAATTGTTTGAGTTCTCTGTCGCCATGATCAGTCAGTGTTTTATACATGAAATTACTTATGGAAAGATTCTAGAGATCCAAAAGCTTGAGTATTGCTAAACTTTTGAATGAATCATTTCGGTGAGCATTATATTCTAATTTCTCTACCGCTCTATAATGGCTCTTTTTATAGAACAATGAGCAAATTGGTTTATTTTTATCAGTTCAGTGCCAATCTTCAATTCCGTATTGTAGATATTATAAAGTCATCGCTCGATAAATTATTTTTAAAGCTTCTTCGGGAAATGCATTTTTATTTTATGAAGAATTCCAAGGGATTTTAAAAATTTAGTACTGATTTGTGCAATATGTTCTTCGAATGTCCGATGTTTATCTAATATAATGCCCAGGATCTTACAGGAGTTGGTTTCTTCAATTTCACCATCACCAATTTTAATTCTTGAAAAAGGCGCATTCCTCTAGTTTGAGATTATAATGTATTTTTCCCTTTTGAGATTGAGACATATTTTATTAGCTTTTAAGCCACATCCCAATTGAAAATTATCGCAGTTGCGCGGGAGATTTTTAGCAGTTTTTCGCAGTGATCGCAGTATTAAGACGAATTTCAGCAGTTCCCCGCAGACAAAATGGAGGGGAGTCAATCCGAATGGCGTTTTTTGGCAGACCTTAGCAGTAATTGTCTGCAGTCGAATTCAAGCAGACATTTCTCCAGCGGCCTTCGTCGTTCGCAGCAGTGAATGACTCGATCGAAAACAGGCAGTAACAAACTGCGCTATTTGTAGTTTTAAGCAATATTTAAGTCGAACATGTTAAGCAGAAATTGCAGGAATTATTGAGCGTTCTCAAGCGCACTTGCAAATGAAAACTTGAGCACTTCAAGACATGAAGAGAAGAAAAGAAAGAAAAAGAAGAACACTTTATTTCCGATATACGTAGATGATACAAGAACCTCATCTTTGGTTTTTAAAATATCTTGACGGAAGAATTCTTTTATGCTACAAACACATGAATATCGTAATACCCATGTTACTAGTCCAAATAAATGATTGAGGGCAATGGATTCCTTATGTTGCTTAATCGAGACTTGATTATATATGTAATTGCAATAATAAAATAGAACACAGTTTTATTAGCGCTTGAGTACATCTGAGTACGAGCACACGAGCAGATATGAGAGTACGAGCACACGAGTCTCGTGCTACAAACAAGAACATAATCGTGTGCACAAGCAAACACGTACAAGATCAACCCTTAGCAAAGCAGGAGCTCATTGCTCAAATTGCAGCGTCTGCGCAGGGTTGCAGATTGGTCATTTCATTTCCAATTTGCACAAAATTGGCCATTTTTTGAACGCCGTGGCTATGAGAAATTCTCTTGGCCATTTTTTAAAACTTCGCACAATTCAAGAAACAGAAGACCTGCAACATCTCGAGGAGGTGCTTACGGAATATTGTCAAAGTGAGTAAAAAGTCATTAGTATTCTGATTTTTAAATGAAAAAATGTCTATATATTTCATAGTGGCCGTTTTGGCCATCGTTTTTCGTAAAATGTGGCCATGATCTGACGGATTCATCTGGAAACCCTGCTTCTGCGTGACAGCGCCCCTAGCAGACAGATAAACTAGAGCTCATATGGGCGCAACATGGGCAGGTGGGATTTTGATGGTTGGTATCTAATCAGACATGGAAAATCGTTGGTTTTGCAATGATTTGTCAAGTTTGTGGAGGCACGATATTTTTACCATGTGGATTTGTTTCGTGATTTCAATAATTGAGTTTCCAATGGTTCCGCCACATATATAGTAGATGGAAAACCCATTCAGCGCCGATTTCTGTTAAAATTCCCATCGGTATTTTTTCATATTGATTTGACTATTGATCGTACAGAACTATGTTTTTCGTCGTTATTTTTAATAGTAGAATACAAATATCGACTAATTAAGTTCTTGAAATTTTGCTTGGCACCTGTGTTTTATAAAATGATATTTTTGTTTTATTATTTTTGTTATTATCAGTCAATGTAGACTAATTCCAATATATTGGTATTGCTATACATTCAGTCACTTAACCTGTTCTAGACATAGATTACAAAAATCACCTTTATCGTAACGATAGCATAAGGTAGACCTATTCCTATCATAAAACCCATTTGACATTCATCATTTTCTTGAGTAAGTCACTTCCGTGCATTTTTTCAAGTCCTTATACGTTACATAGATGAACTTGACGTGTGTCGTGGTTAAGTCTGATTACGTAATCCGACATTAACATCAATCAACAACATAAATCACAAAGTCTCCAGTTTTATTCAACGAAAATAATTCAATTGTGTAAAAACAGTCATTTAAAATTTTCAAAATCAACAATGTATATTTCTTATAGGAATAATTTTAACGATTAATCGGTTAATTTCTCATGCAGTCCTAAAGTCGGACATCTTGTGCGCGATACGTTAAAGTCATGACTCATGAATGATTGGCTGATTTGGCGCCAGTTTGAATTTAGTGACCGTTTGTTGTGGTTTAGTGCTGTGCTCTTCCTGGTTAGGACATTCAGTTCTTATCTATAAACACCAATAGTGAAGTTTATCATTTAAAGTAACTGAAGAAAATGTGTTACCCAATTTTTTTGATTGATTAGGGTTGCAAGAAATGTACTGTCGATAAAAAAACATTCCCTGTGCTTCAAATTTAACCGAATTACGCGTAGATGAAACGGCTTTCATACTCCATCACATATCGAGTAGGCATAATTTGTGGTACAACCCGTTGTAATTCAGTTGTTCTACACGAATTGTTTCATGTAAAGCTATATTCAGTATGCGTCATATTCGAGTTGCCATGCAGTGAAAGGTACGAATAATAAGCATGACAAATCGTTTTCTGAACGATCGATAACAACGGCGACCTCACGGGATCGGTAAAATTGAAAGCGTGGGAAGCACTGAAGAATTAATTTTTTCAATTATTGATGTTGTGAATACAGTTATAAATAACGTTTATCACGATGGAAAACATTTATAAAAACGGTAATTTGACTAAAATTTTTACATGGGTGACAAAAACATCCGTAGTATTTGCTTGAAAGGCTTCTCATTTGAAGTATGTTTTATCGAACGTTGAACAATTTTATTCAATGTTTCAATAACTACAAATATGATAGCTTTCTGAGTGATGCAGTGTGATCTCAAAGCACATTTGTGAGCTCTGACTATTTTAATATTCAAGAAGACCTAAATATTATTTCTTTTTTCTCATTTCATCAATTGTTTAAAATTTCTTTTATTCCTACAAGTTTTTTGACATGATAGCTATATGTACTGTACACATGCATTCTTAATTATTGACGATAAATGATATTAATGCTTTTCATCTATTATTCTCTATTTCTGTAAGTACTTCTGTTTTCTTTTTCAGTACTCAGACCAGTTGATTAACAGTTAATTCATTAAAATTGCACTTGTGAGCAAATACGAGTACCACAAAAATTAAATGAATTATTATGCCTTGCATAAAAGTGAGAAGGAAAGATGTGCATCCAAGCTAGCAGAAACATTAGGCTGCCGAAATTAAAGAAGTCATAGTTGCCAGAATAAGCAGGTGACAGACTCAAAGAAAATCATTCAAGACCCAGCTCAAAAGGAAATATTGGTGCATCAGCTGTCACTGATAGAAGGGAATATGCTCTCCAGTACAGTTTCCAGTATAATGCGCCATCTTCTGACAAAACTGTGTCATTGAACTACAGTCTTACAAGGGCTTCTCAAAAAAGCAACTCTTCTGCAGATTGCTTCTCTACACGTTTGTAATTGGTGAGTACATTGTCTACTTGGTTTCACACGTGTGAATCTGTCAAGGAAGGGAAGCTCACCTGCATCTTTCAGATCTTTAATACTTTTGAGGTAGAATACAGAGCCAATGTTAAGTTTTATTTTCAAACAGGTGTGCTTTCATAATTGTTTCATGTTTCAGCTCATCAACTCAACTGGCCTCCTCAAATTGTTTGTTTCAGTGCTCTGATGTATATACCGTAATGAATTGTACATCAATGCATGTAAAGTTACCTTCATTCATTGTTGCAGGTTTATGATGAAATGTTTACGTATATTATTAATATGTGATACTAATTTCCATAAGCACTTTAAAATGTCGGTATTTCCACTGAATAACCAATGATCTGAATCTCATTTCTGGTAATTTAAAAAATCATTTACTATATACAGAGCCTCTTTCTTATTATGTAGATGCTGTACAGCAGAGCGTGCACGGTAAATCTTTAACAGTCACTGACATCAACCACTTCATAGCGTTGAGCCTTGTCACTGCAAGAGCCGAGGTAAGAGTAGCTTAGATTTAGATTAATATTTACATTATTGTGTTTCATGTACTTGCAACTATATCAAAATTTAGGATATTTTTTTATCCCTTACATCGTTAACGTGATCTTTTAGAGAAAAGTGATCATGATTTTTAGATTCAGTGCAAAATATGGCCTAAATTCGGACATTATCTGTAAGACCTTAAACACAGCGCACGTTTGAATAACAACTTTCTGAGTTTGAATGTTTTTGGATTCATTTTCGTGCGCAAATTTAATGCAAATAAGCCTCGAAATTATATTAAAATTCCTACACTCTTATATTGGCCCAGCAAACATCGCATACTGATTACTGATTCATTTTTTTCGATCAGGCAACTACGACAGGGCGATGAAAAAATGTTGAACTACAGTGTCTACAACGGACACAGAAGGTGCTACTTACTCTGCTGGCTATTCCACAAAAAATGATGTAAATTGTCTGAAACGTGAGTTCGATTGAATATTTTACTTTATATACATATATACACATGTACGCATACATACAAATATATATATCTATATGTATATGTAAATGTGTATTATATATTTAGGTTTAGCTTTATCAAACATCATCTGGGGAACTAATCGTGAAGATAATGCATCATTAGAGTTAAAATTATAACTTTAAATTTCAGTTTCTTCCTCGTCCGTATTACAGAGTTGTGATTTTTCTTCTAACAGGACGGCTGACCTGGCACACGGGCTGAATGATCTTGTAAATAAAATTAAAGAAACTAAAAAGTGAGTTTTGTAGATAGAAAGGCTGATTTACGAAAACAATGAGCTGTTGAAACAACTAAAATCCAGGTCTGAGGAGGAACTACCGTCCATCAAAACCACCGATAATGTACAGGCCTAATATTTGACGTCTCCTGCTGAAACCGAAGAAGACTTGCTTGCTCTACTGTAGCTGTTCATCCTGCCATAGTAAAACCATTCTTATACATAGCGCTGTGCGTACATGGCTCATGCATGCTGACAATCGAAAATTTTTTACTTTTAAGGTGTGACAGTAATTCAACTACATGTTAAAAAACTATAAATTCTCTCAAATAAACTTTAATTATGTTTTTATTACTATTATTCTTAGTATTAGTACGTAGATACGCAATTTTAGAAACATAAGCTTTTCAAAATTAAACTTGAACTTTGTTAAAATATACTTGACACTTTTAAAATAAATCTTGATCTGTTTTACATTAAGCTCGATTTTTTTTAAGGTGAAGTTGACCTTTTTGAAATTAAACTTGAATTTTTAAATTGAAGTTGACCTTTCTTAAATTAAACTTGAGCTGTTTAAAAATGAAGTTCATTTTTTAAAAATTGAACTTGAGCTTTTTTAAAGTGACATTGACCTTTTTAAATTGAACTTGAGCTTTTTTAAAATTGAACTTCAAATTTTTTGAATTAGAGTTAATAAAAAGGTGTAGTATGGGCTTTTTTTACATTTACTCATTTCAAATTTTATTTTCGGTACTTTACAGATTAACGAGTTGCAGAAGTTGAGGCATGAATCCTTGACGCAAACAACCACCGCATTCGCTAAGTGTCTGATGAGCAAGAAATTAACTCTGAAATATTCCACGACGAGGAGCTTTTCAGCAAACGAAATTGGCTTTCAGGGAAACTCGCGCTTTCACCTGTATTGAACGTAAGTGTAATGTAAGGATTGCCTTTCTGTTACAGTTCATGGATTTTGATTAATTTGATTTCTTTGATTTAACTAATTAAATCAAATGTTTGAAGGACACTGTAAAAACATATATACAGACACATGTAGCTAAACAAATGTTATTGTATACGAATATATGTCTGCGTGGGAGGAGAGGTGTTCTAATGCTATGTATGTACTTTATGCTTGCAGAATTAAAAACCGGGAGTTTACTGGTGTTTCTTCTGCATTATCGGTTCTCGCGTGGAAATCAAATATCACCTTATCACTAATATACGGGAAAGGTTGAACTTGTTTGTTCATAAAAAATAAATGCGTACAAGTGTGCATGTGCGCATGTGTGTTTGAGCCAACATTATTCGTATATTGTATAAGTAAGTAATACACATGGGAAGTTTGCTATATATGCTAATAACCATTTTGCGTTTTTCCACATTTGCTCTGCCTGATTTACCTCAATACGCGACCGCTACCAGGAAGGAAGTACGAGTACATGTAGTATTTGGAAGTGAGCCTAAAGAATATGTGCAGATTAAAGTTGCAGTATTTATGTTCAGTATGCTCTTACTACTTTGACGTTCTTTTATTCACCTTGTGTGCAAGGAATTAGCACAAAAATTGCTCATAATTTTCCTGATTTGTTCTCTGTTGTTGCAGAACCATTTTAAAAATTCAGGTTTATTCAATGCTCCACACAATCGATTTTATCTGCCAAGAACTGCCAAAATACTGCATGAAAATGTAGGGCAGTTCTTGGCAGATAATTCGATTGTGTGGAGCCTTTTTTATTGAACGTTTGAGTCATGGCCACTAGCGGCCTCCAGCAGTTCTAGGCAGATCTAAGCAGACGTTCTCGCGAGTGCCGCCGACAGCCTCGGCAGAGATAGTCTGCCCTAAAGCGGACGTGGCGACCGCTGCACTGCGCTGCCACTGCGCTGCGGTGCCACTAACTTCTGCCAAAGACGTCAAGAAACTGCCAAAAACACTGCGCTGATTTTTAACTGGGATAGAAACATTTTGCAGCTCACTATTTAAGCTCTCCGAAATTTGAATTGGATCATAATTTGGAAGAGACGCAGAGAGCGTCCTGTCGTCGGTAAAAAGTGAGAATTAAAAAAAATAAATAGATTTAACTATATCGTTGATAACGACCAGCAAAAGGAGAGGCCCAAGGACCAACCCTTGTGGTACTCCAAGACTGATTGTCAGTAGTTCCGATTGTGCATCGTCAAAGCCAAAATATTGCTCCCGATTTGTTAGGTGTGATTTAAAACCATCATGTGCAACTTCTCTAATGTCATAACAGTGTATCTTCGATATTAAAATGTTGTTGAATGTTTTTTGGAAGTCCAGGAACACTGAGAAAAAAAGCTTTTCATCATCTACATTCGAGCAAAAGTGTTTTAAGTTATGTAAAACAGCGTGTGTTGTCGACTTTTTAGAACAAAACCCGCATTGTTTATTGGAGAGAAGAGATTTTTGTATAAAATTAGAGTACACTTTTTTACACACAATTTTCGCGAATATTTTGCTGATTATTGATAGAACAGAGAGCTTATAATTATCAATGAAATTTTTATAACCATTTTTAAAAATAGGGGTAACTCTGACAATTTGAGAGAGCTCGGAAGATACCCTGGAAAAGTGGCTGGTTAATAATATTAGGAATGAACGGTGATATTATATCAGCTATAGCGTACAATTCTCGTAAAGAATAATCAGGTGTTCCTGAAACTGGAGAAAAAATGATGACCAACAATAATACATCAAACTAAATAAAAGAGTTTAAGTAATTGATGACTTCATTAAAGACAGCTTCCATCCGAGGAAACTCGAGTCACTCAAGTAAATAACTGAAATCACGAGTGCAATTATGGACAAGGAGAATTTGAATTATTTGAGATTTAAAGTTAAGATTCTGTTTTATAAGTAGAGCTTCAACAAATTTCAACTACATAGCATAAAATTGTTTTAAGTTAGGTAGTTAGTTGGCCCTGCTACGGAAATTGGCTTAAAACAATTAATGAAGTTATATATGTTGTTTGAAGTAACAATTATTTTAAAAGACCTTAAATTTGATTCCAAAAGCGTGTTTTCGTAAATGTTCGAGATAATGGGTTGACCGATCGTGAAAGTGAGTTATGCGATTACCCATCGAACTGAATACAGTGGAACAAAACATTGTGCACAGCAAATTAATGCCGATTTGTTTAGTTAACAAAGTAGCGAAATGAAACAGGTAAACTGTTGAAGGGAACATGCAGGCAAACTTTATGTAATTTTGATTGAGCGGGAAAACTATATGGACTGAATCAAGTGAACGACCTTAATCCAGCAGAAAGACTAAACTCTCAAGCCAGAGCAAGTTTTTTATTGACATTGAGCGGAAGACATCTTCCGCTGCTCGACCAAGAAGGCAGGTCTAAAATTCGTCACATTGTCTAATGGCCGCATAATACAGTGCTTGGTTGACTGTAAAACCTCTCTCATTTTTGAGAAAGTTTTTATTTAATTCAATGTGTTAATTCTCCAGTCCATGGATGAATGCTGTGGACGGCGACGAAGTCGAGTACTTTCACTCACGTGACGGCTTCACGTCAGACAAGCCATGGATCCTCATAGACTTACTAGGCTGCGTCACTGTTGAGAAGTTCCGCATCTTGCCTAGGGCAGACAGGCATGCGTACCGCTTTAAGGATACACAAGTGAAGTTTGTGAAGTGAATTAGCCGAGATTTTTAACAAATTTGAGATTTAAATATGCTTTATGTTTGTACTACAAAGAGAAATTTTGGAACAGAAGCCTTAGTGACTAAATGATTCAGGGTTTTAAGTATCGTTCTTGATTCTCTGTTTAAAATTGTCGAGTGACACGCTGCATGAATAAGTAGTTCAAATTTTGTGGGAAAATTAAAATAATTCGTTTCTCTATAGCCGTGAGGTATTTTTTCATACCTACAAATATTATTATCACATTCTGCACATAACGACATATAACAAAAAGCAAAGTTTCTTATTTGCTTTCTTCACTTGGAAAAATTATTTTTGAGTCAATCATCAATCACTTTCATACGAGCGAATTCGCATTCAACAAGCATTGAAATTCCCACGGTAATAATTTGTTTCATTTATATACCTACAAATAGATTTGGATAATTCATAATTATTTGGAAAATATCATAAATACTATTCAAATGATGAAAAAAACTAGCATCCGCTCTTATATGTTAACAACCCAAAAACACTGCTTGATTGAAAATTGAATTGATCGTTCAGGAAATACAACCAATGACGAGGAAAAACATTAAAAAAATTTTTCAAAAACCTCATGCCTGAAAATAAATAATGACTCGCTTGGTAAGTTGATTGGTCCATCTCTTTTTCACGCTCTTATGGATACTAAATGACAGTATTTGTGACACGAGTCTCACCAGGGCACATGATTGTACAAGAACATTTTAATCACGGATTCAATTAAGATGGATACATTAGTTCTTCATCCAGATCTGGAAGATTTATTGAAGGAAAATTTCAAATCCCTTCATTTTTGACGGGTCGTGTACTCGAGTTAAAATAAAGCTCAAATTTGGAATTTGTCGCGTACTGATAATAGACTAAAATATCACTGAACTATTTGATGTTAGTAACACAACTGATCTATTTTCAGGGTCACGTTCTATTCTATTTCAAGCTCAAAGTTTTAATTTTTAAATGATACATGAAAAATTTTTACCTAAATTTCAGGCAATTTGATTCAAATTGTTAATTCCTGTGTAGTTATTTTTTCATCATTTTGAAGACAATTGTCCCTGTTATGTATGAGAAACGAATTAAATATTCAACAATGACATACTGAACAGAATGTTAGCTGAACAGATTGGCATATTTGAGTGTGCATGGTACAGTGGAAATATATTTAATTACAAAATATCTGCTAAAATTAATGTATCATTTGTGAGGGTCAATATTTTCTGTTCCAATTCAAGATATCTCCGAGTCAATAATACTTCTATTCTAGCTTACACTAATTCCATTGTTGAATCAAACCTCTTAACGAGATTCACTGAAGAATCGCCTTCAAGTTTGCTATGGTAGTTAAGCAATACAATTAAAAACTTTTCAGCAGGAAATTTTGAAGATCTTACACTTTAATGAAGGAATTTTCACAACCGTGGGCAGGTTCTGCTCGGTGACGCCACGCCATCAGTTACTGGAAACTTCAGCACCTTCACGGTGGTCGGCACCATCGATGGACCCATTGATGAGGCAACAGTGTGGTATGATTTTGATGTGAATCCTCCACGCTGCCCCCGATACGCACCTGTGTACAAATACGTCGAACATTCATACTCGGGTTATCTTCTTGAGGTGAGGGAGATTTAGATCTGGACTTCATAGTAGCCGGGAATTTAATATATGCCGACATATTACGAGAACAAAAGAGTAAAATTGGAATTTAATCAATCTGCCACTCTAATGGCATTTTGCAGCTTCCACACCATGTAACAATAGTGGCATGTGTTTAATTGGGGAATGGAATTCCCTCCCCCGCAATATTGACCACGTCGTCAGAAATGCGACTGCTTACAAGAAGACGAATTGAGAGAAAGAATAATTGCGTTCAGAAATTCAAAGAATCTCTGTCGTAGGTTCAGCGAACAGGGCAACTTTAAAGGATGACAGAGCCCAAAACTTGATGACAAAGCTAAATGTTAGTTAAGTCTTGATGCTGACTGATGAATCAAGTCACCTTACCTGAGAGTTAATTATTTCACCAAATAGTATATAGCCTCATACCATTCAACCAGCATTTATCCTTTAGTTGTTTATCATATTGAGCACACGGAAACCTATAATTGAGCTCGCAATTATTTCACTCGTGGTATAATTATTTTACTTCAATATTTTGTAAACATGCCTTTTCGAAATCAATTGGCTGTATAAATATTTATGAAAGCTATTTCCTACCTCCCAGATGTAATAGATTTTTTTCGAAATCATCAAGTGTAAGTTTTTTCCATGAATTGCTCTGAAATTTTTTCAATTTAAATTTCAGAATGACAAGTTTCATCACATCAGGGAAAAGCTTATTTAGAAAGTTGTAAAAAAATTTGTCTCATGTGAATTCCGTCATATTTAGAGCATGTGTCGTGTCAGAGGTTCTTCGTCACACTCATGTGAAAAATATGATGAGGTAACAAAAACGTAGATTGCAATTCGAAATGAAACCTAGACAATGATGTAGGACAATTAGAAAAATGTCATAAGACTGGTAGATGACAGACGTATTGCGGTGAAAACCATAAGCTTTATGCTTCTAACAGCAGATTTTGATCAGCTTTAGTCGCTGACGACAAAAAATGGGTCCTAGTGAGCCTCAAAAAAGGTGATTCTAAAAGAGGGTACTCATGTTCATGCGAGGTTGGTCAAGTTTTCAAGACTGTCAAGTGGAGCTGGGCTGGTCGATTCAAATTTTTTCTCTGTATTGCTTGAACGTTATAGAAATTTCTCAGTATCGCAAGACTGATTTGTACTTATTTATTTACATCAATGTTTTGCCGTTTGCAAAGTCTAACTATAAATGAAATAGCAAGGATAGTCACTTTTAAAATAGACATTATTACTTAGCGAGTTTAATATGTCAGAACTAAAAATATACGCGAAAGATGAACGTTTCGACCACATGGGTCATCTTCAGCATCTGGGGAAACACAGTTATGTTCACAGAGTTAAAAAAAATAATATATATTTACATTTGTATGGTTAACATTTGTGATTGCTAACAGGAAATTTGCAAGGGATAGGAAGATTGGGTATCATTTAAAACCGGTTTGCTTTTCATGATAAAAAGAGACTCTAAAATACGAAGATCTGTTTGACTAGAAGAGGTTGCAATTATCTGGAAATCGTCTAAACGAACAGGCAAGTCGCATTTAATGCTACACGAATACGCAAAGCCCTTTTTGTGGACCCTAAGTACTCAGACGCACACAGTGCGCAACGATATTTGTAGATGACTGAAGAGAGCAAAGCCTTCGGAAGCTTATCTTTGTAGTTGAAAAAAGAATTTATTTTGTACGAGTTAACTAAAATTATCCGAAAATTAATATGCATGAAATGTTTTTATAATAACATCAATCAGTAATTTTTTTTTCAATTTTTCTGATTGGTAACCGATTGTACTTTTTCTGAAGTGAAGTACGGTTTGTCAATCGAGTTTTATCAAATAATATAACAGGATCTGTAATCAAACAATTGCTGCATTTAAAAATGAATTCAACACCGAGGATTACATGCAAACGTACAAGATAAAAACAGTGTGAGGGAAATTTCATTCAATTAAGGAAAGTCAGTTCAGAAGGGTTTTGTACCAGTACTTGAGTTATCACTAGAAAAATGTCACCTAAAGTATTTTCTATATGTATATATATTCCTCAGCCACCAAATGACATAATTGAACAACTTGTGGGCGTGGTCTAGACTTGTATGATGTTTGATGATCTCACAGTCGCTTCCCTAAAAATGTGACGGTCAAATCGGCTGTCTTAATATCAAGCCAATCAAATAAAGTATTTAAGGAAGTGTTTTATTATTTCGTCCTCTTATGTTAATTTCTCGGAATTTGGTTTGAAAAAGATTGGATCTGTTTCGTAATATCAATAACACTCTTTAATAGCGTCGAAACTGTTACACAAATCGATAGCAAGCCTTTTGCCCGCCATTCCATTGATTCTTCAGTTTTGTACGGCCACGATTACGATAATTACCATCAGCATTCGTACACTTTTCCATAATATTTGCTAATGTCATGCTGAAATATTGCAATAAACATTGCAAAGGGCTTGAGCACAACAAATTTTTACATCGATGGCGAGTTTGCATTAATAAAATGTTAATAATTTTCAACAAAAACTGCACAACACCCGTTGATTTTATTTGAAAGTCTGTTTTTCTACATCGGAATGAAACCCATCGACCACTTCTATCTTCATTGACATAAATTTAAGTTGATATTGAATTACACCAAATTTTAAATGGGAAAATATCGCTTAACATAAAACATCTCAGTCAATTTTGGGCTGGCGTCACTGTTGGAGATTTCTGAAATGTTGAATAAAATCACGAAAGAGAATCTTATTTCTATAGTTACGTTTATGAAATATTGACTGCATCAGTTTTGATTTGGGTAGAGCTTGATGGAACTTTTTTTCACGAACAGGAAAAACTCGGATTACTGGCACAATGTTCAAACGACAGTTTATTTAAAACAAAATTGAATTTTTGCATTCTATTCAAAGTCATTATCCCAAATTCATCATCAAAACACCCCTACTTGTTCCTGGTGTTTGAAGACCAAAGTAATATCCTATGCTCCATCAGCAGACGAAAATAGTGTCAGGAATGCCTCTGTCTCGGCTGTGCAAGTTCAATAGTTTAGGCTTTATGATTACGAAATAGGTTTTACGTATTTAATGAACACTTATTCCTAGAAGGGCCAATTTCTACGTTCTTTAAATCAATCATTTACTTTCATCAATACATCAATTAAAACTACCACTGATGGTCTATCACATGGTTTTTAATTCTAGATCTACGGAAATTCATCTTTAAATTATGTTGCACAGGGGAGCCCAACATCTGACGCGAGTAATCAATTGGTATAAGAGCCGAAGATTTATCCTATTTTACTTTACAGAAGATAACAAGAAGAGCCTTTCAGTCAAACTTAAGCTAGAGAGTGACGTACGTTAACTCGTGTGTCAAGTTTTCTTTTGGCTGAACGACACAAACAAGCAACAACAAAAAACCAAGCCGAACAAAAGAAAAATAAAATGAGCCGACACCGGCTCATCTAGTCCTAGATCAGTGCCTCGTTTAGAAAGCGTCCGTTTCATTGAGGTGTAACCCAGCAACCTCAAGGGGTAGCGGCTGATTACGTACAGCATGTGTAAAAACAAATCAGTTGACTATGACTATGTAGTTCAGCAGTGAGAATTCTTAAAACCTCGATGAGCTATTGAAGCCAAAAAGGCTGAGCCTCTGCTACTTCATTGCGTTTTTATTCCGTAAAGAGGAAACAATTCAAGGTAAAAACAACGGCTGTTGTTAGTTGAACACAAATTGCAGTTTTACACGTAATTTAAACTTAATTCGATCTACAATACACTCATGTGAACGGGAGTTGTAAATAAAAGAACGTCTAAGTACTGATTCATTATTACACATGTTTTAGTGATTTGTTTTGATTATAAATCCTCTTGATGAAGTTTTAGTTAATGCATTTGAATGTTCTGAGACCTTGTTTCTAACATCGTGACGTGCTGATTCGTTTTAGAGTAATATAACGCCATAACGTTTTCTCCATCGTGTTCGAAAGATAGAATAGCGATATCTACTCGTACGATCGTCAGTCCAAGCATCGATGCTTAACGATGAAAATTTCCAACTTCTGCAAATTTGGACACCCGTCACTAGCCTGAAATTGGAGATGACTTTTTGTGCCGCTCGTGAACGCTTGGCCCTGTTACCGCCAAAATACAATTACGTAACCTAACCTAAACTCATTCTCTATCCGTCGCTTTTTGAGGGGAAAAACACATCAACTTTGATTTCGTATACGTGACAGAAAAGAACTATAATTTTCATCTATGAAAAAATCCTCCTGTCAGAACGAACATCTCATGCATCGTGTAAATTAAGCTACAAGTATATATTTGAAGTTATAAAAACAGTTTTTTCATGATATATGAGATTCTCGTGGTAACTTACACCACCTCTTAATCATTTGTCCTCAGGAAATAAAGGACTGTTTGCATCGGAGCAAATTTTTGCGTTTGCATTAATTGCGTTGATCTTCATTAAACAAGCCCCGAAAATTAACTGCAGATGAACACTGAATAGTGGGCTAGATTTAATATAGATGCATCTCGGTTTGAAGTTCAGACCGCATGATCTTCTGTTTGAGTCGGGTGCACAGAACATGGACAACTATCACATTTCATCAAAATTAAACTTCCAAACACAAATGCTTCTTTCTCCATTTTTTCGAGCCATGCCATTCAAATTACACGTGTTTCG